>JARJEC010061730.1:0-15072 GCA_030264575.1 Tachinus sp. AB-2021 | reverse complement strand
TTTACTAGGTAAGTGTATTTTTTGTGTTGGGGGCATTGGTATATAAAAGTTAAATATCATTAGACAAATAATAAAAAAGGGGGTTTAATATCCAACCCAATTCAACCTGTTAATAATAGCTGAGCGGACGGACGATTCACATAAACTAACACTATTAGAACATTATTATTAAAACTGATTTTACCAATAACTTTTATTTTGACGTACTTGCACAAATTTTGGTCGGAGTAAATAAATAATCTTTAGAACTCATTTTTATATAAAAATAATGACATTTCAAATTGATTTTTTTTACCTTCTTAAATAACAATGCTAATTATATCCAACCTTAATAAAATAAAAATCCCTAAACTTCAAAATTTTAATTCTTTTATTTTAAAAGGAATCAAGAGGCACAAAATAGAAAAAGAAGTATAAAACACTTGTTCAGAATGCTCTTTCAGCAATTTTTTTTCTCCACTCATCGCTACGCGGCTCATGTCGAGTATTACGAAAACGTGCTTAATTTGATGATTTCTCGAAATTGTATTTTAATATACTATTTTTATATTAAGTATTGGTAAAATTTATTGAAAATATCAAGTGGGATCATATAAATTAGTCATATAATACTAATGAGTTTATCAATAGTAATTGCACAAGTGCATTGTAAATTATTAGTAACAAGTTTCCACAATTTCGACAAAGCCCTACGGGCTCGGGCCTGTTGCCTAAAGCAATACGACATTGTGAACTTGTGATAATTTACAATGCACGAGAGCAATTTATTGAACTATATCCCAACAAAAAATACAATAATTTATTATTTATTGATACAAACTAACGTTTGAATTTTTATTTGACACTACTTTGACGAACAGTTTATTTGTATTAAAAAATGTGTTGATATATCGAGAACAACAAGGTATACCTTTTTTACTTAGAAAAGACCCATTTTTCATCATTTACATAAAATTTACAAAAAATATCATAAATAAAAAGATGCTGGATGAATTTGTCCCTCAATATGAGTGTAAATAGCGCTTTGTATGAGGAATTGGAAAATAACTGTCAAAATCATATTTTTGTCCTAAAAAAACGTAATGGGACCATGTTTTCCTAAGGTATATTCAACCTTTTTAAATTATTACCTGTTTTAATAAATAAAAATTGACGTGTGTCAGGGTTTTCAAATGTTTTATCTATTTTATGTAATAATTAGTTGTTACTGTAATGTAAGAATTAATTATCATATCTGCTGTTGACGTAGACAACAATTAATTTTTATTTTGTTGCATATACTTGTTATTATTTTATTTTAGTACATTATTAAAATATAAAGGACAAGTGTCAATTTTTATGCCTCCTGACATGATGCTGGACTTTTGTATTTCCTGATATTTAAAGTCGTTAGATTATTCAAGCCTGGTAAATAATTTTACAAACACAATTCGTTCTCCCGAATGGAAAGAACATGCTATGTCTGGCAGGCATGTATAAAATCCGAGAATTTTTGAAAGAATTCCCGGCGTTAATTTTTACTGAATTGCCAAGAGTGCTAACCAATGAAAGGAAAATATGTAGAACATTTTATTTAGTTATTTATAAATAAAATAAAACAAAATTTATATAACAAACAAAATTAATTTTTTCGTTAACCGTTTATTAATGTCAATATTTATGAATTATTTTGTCTAAAAACAAATGCATTAATAAACGTCATTAGGACACCCTTCTTTTTTAGTTTTAGTATCTGTATTTGTTGGTTTTTAGCTAACTGGCCATCGACTTCGACAAAGTTGCGTATTTGTTTAGGATTTTGACATTTTGACGATGTTTTGATTATCATATTATATTTTATGTAAGTGCTAATTTGACCGGTGTAGATTAAATCAGGATTTGAAATTTTGTCATTCTGAATATATTTAAGAAGTGATATACGAAAAAATGTTGTAATCAATTTGTATGTTAATTGGCAATTAATAATCTCAACTATTAAAGGCACTCACTCGCTATCGCTCGTTCGTGTTTTTAACAGTATCGATTATTAATTGCCTTCATTAACAAACTAATTGATTAAATAACTATTTGCGTTGATTGTTTATTAAACAGTTTTGTTAGTGTATTGACAGTAGACCACTAGAGTTAACAACGATTGTTATTAACATACTTGCTTGTAAAAAAAAGTATTAACAAAATTATTGTTTCTTGATCGATTTACTTTTAAAATTGTGTTATTGAAATTTTTTCTGAAAAGATTGATAAAACAATAAAACTTTGCATGTTTATTATTGTCTAAAATGAACAATTAGTATCAACAAATAATCTACGGGTGTTTTTGTATATACTATTTTCTGCTAATTAATAATATACTTATATTACTTTGTTTTGTAAAATTTGTTAAACATGTGTCTTAAGGCAAACATTGTAATTTAATTTAATAATATTATACAATATTACATTACATATTTATATAATAAGATACATATTAAATTTTACATCAAGCTTGTTAGCAAAACCAATTCACTTACTCGTCCTCTTTCATTTAATTACAGGTGACGGCACAGACTACTTGAACGTGGCCATTAAAGATGGCTGCCTCATTTTAACTATGGGTCTGGCAAACGGCAAACAAGAGATGCAAATTAGACCCAATAAAGTCAGATTCGACGATAACCAATGGCATAAAGTCAGCGTGCACCGGCGAATACAAGAGGTAATAAACTTTTATCATCCTTCTTCCACACTCACACACAAACATATAAAATATAAAACACAGAAAACAAAACAGGCAATTTAAATAAATACAAAAGAACAAGGGTGCTATCTAGATGAAGGATGGTGATAACGGACTTTTATGGTTGAGTGGAATAATTGTAAGGATACTAACGAAAATTGTAGCAGTTTTTTCACTTTGATTCATGTACATCCTTTTCCATTTGTTGCAGATCTCGGCCATCACAAGCTTTTGCCGGGTAAGTTTATGTCAATATTATTTTTTATTAATTTCTTATATTAATATTTATTATTATTGATAATTTTTAAATGAAATAATAGGTACATCCACGGATCAATTTTATTATAATTAAGTAAAGTATGGTTATGCAACATTTGTTAAACAAGATCTTTCTATGCTTTATATTTGTTTTTACCTATAGCGCAGTCGTTTATCATGTGAACAGATAAAAACCGCAAGTGTTGACAAGCAATGAACAACAGCAAGTCCTAAATAACGAGTCTGCAAGCTTTACACGAATTTCATTTGTTCGCTCGCATAGGATGAATTGTAATCGCCTGAAGTGGATTTAAGTAACTGATAAATTGAGTCGCTAATAGAAAAAACAGTGTAACGAGAAGAATGAGTAAATTTTTTTAGAATAATTAACATAATGTTAAATATTTGTATGTATATCTAGTAACAGCATATATGATTGTGAAAGAATTACTATTTGCGGTAAGCAGCTTTCATCTACCGAATTCCGGTCCGGCTATTTGCAGTCATTACGGATCGAAATTGCAGGTTAAAACTATAACATCCGGCTCTTCATATGCAAATCCTGGCCATATTTTATATATAGCGGGTGGGGCACTAGCTGGGTAAATCGTTTAAGCGCTAACAACCGATTAAATGGTAATTACTGAAATACCTCTTGTTCCCTTTTCAAAAGGAGGACAAAAAGATCCCATTTGTACAAGACAAAGGCTAGTTTAACTTTATCTCTTTTATAAAAAAAAAACGAATAAAATTATACGTTCAATTAAGCAGCTCAATTAACCTGTACAACGAGTAAGTCTTCTTTAAATTATATATACCGGGTGCATCAGACCATCTCGGTTTTTTAAAGGAAAAACGCAACTTTTTACAACTTTCGGGAAAATATTTATAATCAAAGCCTACTTTTTTCTATTTACGGTTTTGCATTTAAGTTTATAATTTCAAACGGGTATAAATCATGTGTAGTACCGTTGGATAAGCAATTAAGAAAATTTTTTTTATAAAGTTAGCCGTTTGCTGTAACAATATAAAAAACCCTAGAAATAAACATTTGAATAAATTCTTTTATTTTATTTTTTAATTAATAAAGTAGGCCATGTGAGGTGTCATTAGATACAAAATTTTAAAATAAACAAATTTTGATTAGCAATAAAACAAATTCTAAGTGTCAACAATTCTAAGCTGTGCTAAAACTAGTCATTTTATGTTTGTAATGGAAATTGTGTTTTTAAATAGGTGTATGTGGTGTGATATTTATTTTCAATAATTTCACTTATTTATTTCAACGATTTATAATTTGTTATCATTCATTTTAATTGCTCACATTTTTAAAAGTCCGATCATTAAATTAATTCGAATTGATTTTTAAGTAATTTTTAATCTAAATAGCCAACCACTAACGTAATTTTTTATGTAAAGATTAAATTAGAAGGACGTCAATATTTAATATATTATATACAGGGTGTTTTGAAATATTGTCCTAAGCTATAACTTGATTATTTTGAATGATAAAGTAACATTTTCAATTGAGTTGCTTTATTATTTAATAGTTATTATTCAAAGAAATATTTTGATTATTTTGATTTCCGTTTAACCGGTCGCAACGTCAACTTTATTATGTTAATCAAATTATACAGAGTCTTTCATTATTTTTGAAAAGTCTACATAATCTTCTTTGTTAAAGTTTATTAGATTCATATGTCTTTTGTCAATATTTACCGAGATATTTGAAGTGGCCATTTAGAATATTTAACGGCCAATATATCGATATAAGTATTGACTTTAAACATATCTGTCTAATAAACTTTTGTATTTATCAGTTTTCTCGTATAAGATCTATGTTCATATCATATTATATCTTAAAATTGCATCCTGAGTAAGGTAGCGAAAGTTTTTACATCTATTATAAATCATTCTGTGTGCATCTCGATTCACATTTTTTGAATAATTGTAGTCGTGACGTTATAAACAATGATCAACTAGCAGTACCAGCATATTTTTATAACCTAGCTGCATTTGGTTGTAGAATGCTTAAAAAATTGACTCATTCAATTGAAATGATGGTGTAGGGAGCTATCTATCTGTAAGTAGTAGTAAGGGAACTTTAAATTCACTTTATTACATAAGCAATGTTCCTAACTTTCAAAAACTTGTAATTATATTTTTCAACAAGTTAATAGACAACCACATACCGCAAGGACATTGAGTAACCTGAATAATACTAATGTGGAATTGCTTCCATGTCCTTTATGTTCGGTGCATTTAAATCTCACCAAGCTTGTGAAAAATGTTGGTAGGTCCAAAGCTGAACGGCATAGAGAATCTTCAGCAAGGGATTGGACATTTGCTACACCACAATTTAACACAGAGTTGCTATTTTGATATATTGCTTAATCGCCTTGTTGAATTAGTAAATAACAAAGAAGTAGCAACGCATTATTAGTTTGTTTAAAATGATTATTGTTAAAAGTTTTTAAAATTTTCATCATTAGTAAGTATATAAATAAATGTTTACTGATTAGTTTGTTAAACGTTTCCACGTTTGCTAAGTCTTGGATTGCTCGTTGCGGTCAGTACAGTAACTTATTAGAAAATGATGAATGGATGTCTATCTTACTCTCATGTTTGACTAATGCTAATATTTTTAGTTGAAACAAAACAAATAGCTAATTTTTAAGCAAAAAATACGTTCCGTGAACACTAGTAATTGAATAAAATATGTTTTACTCTCGACACCCGCTGGGTATCAGATATGAAAAAAGATAATAATAATATGTTTTTTATTGTTATCAAAAAACAGAAAATAAGAATAGGAAAAATTTTAAATGAGATTGATTGGCAATACAGTAACCAACGATGTTGAGAGTTATAATTTATTTGTAGAAACAGAGTTGTCCGTTTGGCACTAAATTTGTTCTACATTTTTTGCAATAAAAAATGTTAAATGTCCTAACCTAACCACCATTTCTGATATTTTAACGAGTGCGCTCATCAAATTTTAAATTACAAAAATAGTTATAAATATAAAATTATTTAGACTATTTGGAATGGCGTTTTCAGACATAAGTTTTAACATAAGATAAAAGTGATTGCCAACATAAACAACATGGCGCATGACATGTAACGCTAGCTACGGTACATGGCATAATTGAATTTCTCTGGGCTTATTTTTATTTCTTTGTATACAACTAAAACCGCTGCATAAACCCACGACTATTTAATGTTACTGAATAACACTACACCTGTGAAATAAGTCCTACAAAATTTTAAAATTTGCTTTTCAAACTGGTTTCCTAACAAAAAGTACATTTTGTATTAATAACATTTAATACAACTATATTGTCTAATTTTTATTAACTAATAATAATAAATAAGCTGACATAGAATAGAATAGTAGTAATTTCATTAGAAATTTAACTACACTTTGAACGGTATACATTGCAGTATTTCTTCTTAATGTACGTAAATAAATTAATACTATTGATTTACACGTACATGTAACATCGTTTAACTCTTAGAAAAAGAGTTAAATTATAGAAGTGGGATTTTACCGGCGGCAGTATATTATTTTAATGGGGAATAGAAAATATCCAAATCAAAAGATGTACGACCACGCAAAGGTCCTATATTGTGGTTTTAAAATGGATGGAGAATATCCTCCGGGGGCAGTTTTGGGTACAGCGTGGAAAACGGAAAACTAATCGCATTACAGTCTCATCAATACCCTCTAAGAGATCCAGTTTAATTTGCATTTATATACGATTTCTTTTGTTGTCAAAGTGTTTTAATTGTTATGGGGATTTTATATCAATGTATAAGTGACATTCAATATTCATTATAAATGAATTGTTTTTTTTATATGCACGGTGCAACAGTTATTGTTTATATTCTTTGAAATTAACATCGTTGTAACATCAATATATATAGTAACGTCTGCTTCTGTAATATATTCTGGCAAGTCATTAATAAATAAAATGAACAGAAGGGGTCCTAGGACGCTACCCTGAAGAACACCTCGATCTAAATCAAACTCTTCAGAATACGCGTTGTTAATATTCACTGTAAATTTTCTGAAATGTAGCATTAGATTAGATTATTCATTTTGCCACGAATTCCAGTTTTTTTCCAGCTTTTTTAGTAAAAAACTAAAATCAATGCAGTCAAAAGCTTTTGACAAATCAAAGAAAAAAAAACCAATACTGCTTTAAATTATTTAATTCATAGTAAATTGTTTGAACAAGGTTTACTGACGCAGTTTTAGTAGAAAAACCTGTCTTATAACCGTGTTGTAATTTAGAAATAAGTTGGTGTTTGTAATTTTATCAACAATTATTTTTTCAAATATTTTTTAAAAAAACACTTAGCAGCAAAATTGGACGATAGTTTTGAGGAGATGTCGAATCTTTTTTCTTTTTTATAGGAATAATACAAGCGGTTTTTAAGTTATCTGGAAAACATCCTTCTTCTATAGACGAATTTATTAGGTATGTTATGTTTAGCACAAGTATTTCTGCACAACTTTTAAATACTATTACAAGTAGTCCGTCTATGCCAGTGGATTTTTTATTTTTTACACTATTTATTATTTTTAACACGTCGGTATCTAACACTGAGTATACATACATATAATTCATGTTTTGTTTAGAGTATGTACATCTTTTTGATAAGTTGTTTTCAAAATTATTATTTAAGAGAAATAATTACCAAATATGTTTGCTACATCAAGACTTGCATTTACAGACGCATTATGCATTTTAAGAACTATGCTGTTTTCTCGTTTTTCTTCTTTTTATTTTTTATTATATTCCATATTTCTTTAGATTTATTTCCGGATGCAAGTATTTTATTTTGATAATATTGAGTTTTATATTTATTAATGTTTCGTATATATTTCTTTTTGTGAAGGTTGCAATTTGATTCAGATGTTTCGTCATTTTATGTCATGTAAAGTAAAGATTAAAATTTCAAATCTGCGTTGTACCAAGGAAGGTTATTTTTTGCGGTTTTGCAGTTAGTTTATTACAAAGGGGAAAAGCGAAGTTAAAACACCACAAAAATGTTGTCAAATTTAGTGTTTATATTGTAAGTATCATTATAATTGATAGAGCTTTTGCAGAAGAGAAAATAAATCTCTTGAATTGAGTGGTTATAGATTTTGAGAAATAGCCTATTATTTTTTGATTTTATATTATATATTTCCATGCTATCGCAATATATTTGTCTGAATATGTTGTGCTGTGTGGTCTGATAAATTTGGTTCTATTATAATATATTTTGTATCTGCTATATTTGTAACTAAATAGTCAAGTAACATGTACGCTGAATTGTTGATTTCTAAAGACAATTCTTGTAGATACATTTATCATTATGAAAATTGATATAATCGACCGTTACTAAGTGATAATTCATAATGCAGGATTTGAAATAAACTACTATGTTTTTTATCACAATTTATTTAGTCTCATGTAACGTCTGATGAAGACTGAGGTTTAGTCGAAACTGCAGTCACGGTGTGACTAAATAAATTGTACTAAATAACATAGTAGTTTATTTCAAATCCTAGATTTATCATTGATTTTAATTTATAGCAATCAAATACATAAAATATTTTTGTTTTATTCCCTGTAATGATAATATTTTTGAATTGCTTTGTGGTCACATTAATGAATCAAAGAATATTGCAGTATTACAGGTTGGAGATCTGTAGATACACAAAATACTACTTGAGCTGCTTAGTTTTATTTGGTGAACATTCAAAATTTAATTCGCTGGACAATAAAACTAGATGGTTTAATTCTACGATCTTTGGTGCTAATTCCGATTTTACAAATATTGCGGTTCCTCTATGCAATCTAATTTTTCTACTGTAATTTGAGTTTAATTTGTAACCATTTAATCTTAACGACGAGTTTTGGCTCTCACATAACCAATGCTCACTTATGCAAACTATTTAAGGTTTTAACTCTGCTAAATATATTTTTAAATGTGATCTAGGTCTCCAACCTTGAAGAATAGTTTTCCATCCTTTTTTAATGATTCGACAGCAACAGTCTTTCTTTTACATTTGGTTTCAAGAAATGTATTGATTTCCAACATACAACCATGCTCTTTTGTCGGCACCTCCAAAGCCACTTAGTTCTGGATTTGTTTTTGCAAGAACCAATACTTTTACTATTATTTGCAGCCTTATTATTATTATTTTAGTATAGTATTGTTACTTTCTTCGTGGGCTTCTTTTGGTTAGGATTTTAGTAAAACTATTTTAATTTTCAAGTTTTTGTTCTATTATAATATTTTCAGATATGTTAGAGTCTGTTGAATGATTAAAGGTTAATTAGAGACAAAACGTTTCAGTGTGAACTAATTCATTAGGTGAAAATGTGCAATTTGTTGGCGTGATATTTAGACAAGTGTTGCATTTATGAGATTCACTATTAGTAAGCAACTTTAAGAGATCAATATTTGTTTCTTATAATACTCGAACTTCTTCTCGCAATGATTCAACTAAATTACCAAATCGTTTTGCGTTTCTTTAACTACTGCGCGGACGGTATCATTAAATTTTTCCGCAAGTGCGTCCAACATATGTCATATTTCATATTTCACATGAGACAACCATATTTGTAATATGTTAAATAGACAACAGAAAAAAGTTACGAAGCAATTATAAAATTAATTAATAATAAGAATTATAACATTCATAGCATACAAAATTTTAAAACAAAAAATAAGAATGAATTAAACTGAATAAGGACAGCACAGGAATCTATTGTTAGTGACTAACTAATTAAAACATTAACAGAGGGAAAGATAGGCAACGGAAAGGTAAAATAGATTAAAACAATGGATAAAATAATAAAATAAATGGTAAGAAATTTATAAAATATTGATCAAATTATAAATAGTAGGCCTTCAATAAATAAAAATAAATAGTTTTTGTTGTGTTGTGAAAATAGAAATGTTTTTCTTTCCTATATTTTATATGATATTTAAATGATATGTAAATTTCTATACAATTTAATATTCAATAAATTACAATTTCAATTACTAAATGTCATATATTTTAATAAATGTATTTTTTATAAAATAATTTCAATATAACCCTTGTAAGCGCAAGTTATGTTAGTTACGCAATTCCAAAATTCAATTACATAATTTTGAGCTGAAACAAATGTAATTATAATAGCTGGAACAAACTGAAATTTCAATTGCATTACTATCATCTGCTAATAATTTCATTATTTTTCAATTCGAATAAAGTTTTTAATCGAAAAATTTTAACAAAAAATATTAATGCGGAGAAAGAGAACCGCCAACGTGCCGATTATTTTTCTACGCTCGAAATGAAAGCGTCCTCGGCATGATATTCATTTAATTATTTCACCATCGTCTCGCTCGTTTATAATAGGATTTCGAATTTAAGAAAACAGTATTAGCGAACCGGGCATATTTAATATTTGTAATCCTATTGTAGTTAGTGTTTTTGCGACAAAATAGCAAATGAGATATCTAAGTTTTAACTTGTAATATTTCAGAATTTTAGAGCACAATTTGTGAACAATGAAATTATTAAAATTACTATCAATTTATTCTTAATATTATTTAATTTTAATTTTAACAATTTAACAAAAAAAAAATTTACGTACATTTTAAATAAAAATTTAAATATGTTGTTCGAGAAATAATAGGTACTATTTTTTATTGCCGTTGCGACTTAAATTTCTTTTAAATAAATATTCATACAATATTTATATTTTGCGAAGTTAGTCTTAAAAATGGTAGTGTCTGTTGACTAACATAATCTGAAATGCGACCTATATTAAAACATAACAAGTTGAATGCGTACTTTTTAATAACTATAAATAAAGTGCAGCATTTTAAATATATAGTTGCTTAATGTGTAAACATTAGAACAACAAATATGGTGAATGCGCCGGGCACAACATATGTGCAAAACCATTTGAAATATTGCAAATTACTCCAATTTGACTAAAATAATAATTATACTTACCAATATATAAATATAATAATCAATGTACATAATAATAAATTATTAAAATATGCTAGGTAAATAGCTGAGATATTGTTAATTTCCTAATTGAAGATTATTTACAGTTACACTACAGTAAGTACTATCTGTAATTAAATTTATGGATAAATTATATAAATAAAAACATAACAACAACAAAAAATACTTTGAGTGGGAATCAAACCCGCAACCTTCTGATTTCATATCTGACCTTCTAATTTAACCAATTGAACTACTGGGGTGGTAGCACTACAGATATGATAGGAATTTCGCAAATAATTATTTATTTTTAATTTTTAAATTATTAGATGCAGCTTAAGATTCAATTTTGAATAACAATGTCATTGTTTTAAAAGTATACCTATAGTGGTGATCAAACGTCTCGACTCAATTATAAGAACAAGATCCAGAATCAGTTACGGGGTGGTACCCTGGTAGCTTAATTGGTTAGAGGGTCAGAAACGAAGTTTAAAGGTTGTGGGTTTGGTTCCCACTTGAGGTAAATTTTTTAAAGTCTAAAAAAGTGGTAATTTGTGTATGCCACTTATAGGTTTATTATTGAAATACAAACAAAAAAATGATAGAGATGTTCAGAAATTATTTTACAAAAGGGGTAAAAAAGTTTAAATATTTATGATATGTAATGAATATGAATAATAGTGAAAAAAGTATATGAAATCAAAAAACAGACAAAGTACTTATCGTTGTCCAGATTCCAACATAGTGTGGACATAGTTGTAAAATACTCAAAGAGTTTGTTCAATAAGCGACACGCGATAAATTTAAGAGAACATTGCAACTTTATCAAATGAGCCTTGTTCAGTGCTAACGTAAAGTCGTATAGCTTTGTGCATCAATCCTGATACATCCCAAAATTTGCTAAGATGTATTGTTTTATTAATCGGCCAGATTCAATGATCTGACTGGGACACCGTCCCCAAATTAATGTCCCTCATAGCCCAATCCGATATGGGTAATTACGATGCTCTTTATCCACCCTGGAATCTCTATCAGCTCTCTATCAGGCATCCACCCTAACAAAACTCGAGCCAGAAGACACGTTGAAACACGTATAGGAAAGCAACAACTGTCGAATAGTAGCTATTAAAAAATGGTTTAACTTTAAATGGTTTTGGTTAGGAAATCTTCCAAAGCAACGCCACCGATGGCACTTTAGGAGTAGGCCAACGGCACATCATTACCGTTTACAAGAAGAACACAGATAAACAAATACAAAACGCATCGTCTCACAAATTTATGTTCCAATTGGAGTATTTGGTTTTGGATAATGTAGTTGCAAATTTAGAAAGCAAACTTGATTCGATTTACATTCCAAGCAGCCCGCATAGAGCGATTACTGAGAAGCACTCATTTTATAGTTGCGAGACACTGTGCAGAGCAGTCAAAGCAATTTATTAGATATTGTCCTTCAAATCTCTAATAAATTGCGTTCGTCGTTTCAATATTCAAGCAAAAAGTATGTTTTTGATACTATTATTATCTTTGCATTAAGAAAGTCAAATGTTGGCGTAAAACATTCAAGGCTTGTCTAATGATGGATGTAATATAGAAGATTGTAAAAACTCTTATAAAAGATTGACCCGCCTGTTAGATGCAATGGCATGCTTCATCTGCATGAATTGTCAAATTGACATGGGATTTTCAACCATGTTGAAATTACTCAACATGCCCCGGCGTTCGTTGTGCAGAGGCGACATCACCCAATCTAAAAAATCTACTTACCGGATAAATTCAAACAAATCTGATTAAACTAAATTTAAAGCAATTTTAGTTTATATATATATATATATAAATGTTGCTATAAGTAGACAATAATCAAATGCATGCAATTGTTTTACTCAATGCATATAATATTGTAGCAACTTTGAATTTAAATAATTGATAAACTTTTTTAGTTATTTTTTGTTTGTTAAATCAACCTATTATTGCCTAATAAACATTTTTACTAAATCTGTTTTATTGCCAGCTTGGCATTGTGATACCAGTTGCCGCAGGGAATAATGAGTGTTCCAGGTGGATTCATGACATTTTATATTTTTTTTTGCACATAAAGCCGTATAATTGCTCACTTTGACTAGTTTAATTATATATTTGTTTAATCTAAATGGAGTTTTAACAAACTGCTTATTCTCTTAAATCATTTTATAAAACATGTGATATTTAAGTGTGATACCCGTGATATAGTAAATTAATAAAAAAATCCTCAAAATTTTAATTTTTTTGTATAAAAAAACCCGTGATCAATACAGAAAGCTTTATTAACAGCCTTGCTGCGTGACGATTTACGTTGATTGTGAATGTGGGTTAAAATAATAAAATTTAGTAAATTCTAATTTTAGAATTTATTGAGAGTCCCGTTTATAAATATACGATACGAACATAGTTCATAAAATGTTATTATGAATGTTGCATGAACGAGAATATACTTTGTACTAGCAATTTAACAAATAATATATTTTGTTGGCCTATTGATAAATCTAATAATTTTATCTGCCCAAGAAACTTTTTCTAACATCTGTTTAATCTAAGTTATTTCTTCTACGCAATATTTATGTGAGCCAGTTAATTAGTTTATCCAACGCTACGTGCTTGGCTAGTTATATCCGCTTAAATAACTGTTTGTTATATTACAGCTGTCCGCAGTGGTGGATGGAGTATATGCTGACCACTCTCATATTGCTGGAAAATTCACGATGCTCACCTCCAGCAGAGTGTACGTGGGCGGCAGCATCAATACCCGCGCGCTGCCAGGCTCTCGAGTACACAACAACTACGTGGGATGTATGAGGAAGGTAAGCGATTCCAACCCCCGCCTATTTTGTGAACTTTGCAGAATGACTATTCATGCGGTAAATTTACATCGAATAGGTGTTAAAATAGACCGATCAAAGTTGGTTAAAACATTAAGGGGGGGAATATTTAAAGTATACGTAGTAGCATTTTGGGATTGCAGAACTTTATTGCGTTATTAATAGGGCTCTATTTTCAGCGCGGGTAAGGGATGATGATTATATATTGAAGAGATCAACTGAATACGCATGGTTGGGTCGGGATAAAAGCTTAAGCATTTTTTGCTTTGATATGATAAACTTGGCCCAATTATTTTCTTTTGGGATCCGGTACAAGAATTTATTTTTCATTGAGAATTAAAATACTTTTTTATACAAAGTAACAAACTCGTTTGCCATGTATAAAATTAAAAACTACTTATTTCTTTACTGGACAAACTGATAATTCGACCAATAACTATACTAGATATACTATGTTTATGAAATTAGTAGCTAATGATTTTCAAACATTATATAGTGCCAGGGTGGCATATCCAGAACGACCGATGTTGAACATTTGCAAGGCACGGTCAGCACTTGGATGGGTGACCGCATAACCTACCGGTACCAAGGCAAATTTCTAGAGTAACAAGCCTTACACAACTCACATAAACACAACCGAAGGACCTCGAGGTTAATGCCCAGTTGGGTAAAACCTAGAAAATATAAATACTTTTCAAAATTATTTATCAATAATCTTGGTCCGCATTTGATATAGATAATTACTGATTAGTGCAAAAGTTTATTAAACGCCTAAATTTTGTCTTAGACATATCATTTATAAAATACACAATCTTCTGATCCAAATAGTTTAATCATATTAAAAAATGTATACATGTTGTAGTTGCACCACTTAAAACTTTAATTAACGAAATTCTTTGTCAAAGCTTATTTCTTAAACAACAAAAACAGCAAAAATATTACCAATTTTTAAAAAAGATGATTGAAATTTGGCACAAAACTATAGATCATTCTCATTATTGAATACATTTTTTATAGTACTAGGTTGGTTGTGCTGTGCTATATTATGTATTATGTATTTGAACTATTTTTTTGACATGTCCTATATCATTGTGATCTCTTGGATTAATGAACTTTATTAATATTATTATTATTATTATCAGTTGAGATATTTGCTAAATATTTGTAAACATGGATACCATATGCAGCCACTACCAGTTACAACTGAATTGCTACAAAAGTATGAAATCTAACACAGT
>JARJEC010061701.1:0-12069 GCA_030264575.1 Tachinus sp. AB-2021 | reverse complement strand
TTTCCCTATTACGTTTATGATCTTGATGTTTTCTATAACGATTTTCAAATCATGGAACGCGATCTGGTGGTGGTTTATTATATATATATATATATATATATATATATATATATATATATGTTTTTTTATTTGAGAAAACGGGTGAGATAATTATACTTGGAATTGCAAGCAGTTTTTATCGGTATTAATATAGCGGGATTGTTTTAATGGCATAGATAGGGTGGGAAACACTATGAGTTGTATAAATATTTTTGAAGAATGGGAAAATGGTGTGTTGAGTTCATACAAATCTATACATAAGAAAGTGCTTTGCTTTGTAATTTTAATTGTTTCGTTTTTTTAATTAGTTCTTCAATTGTTCTGTGTTCCTAAATCAATTCACAATACAGAATATAAATGTAATAAAATAGAAAATTCTTTGTCAAAATTTCATTAATAATTATTACATTTAATTTTGATCTTGCATATACAAAGTCTTATTTAATGTTATGTATTTACTTTAAGGGGTGATTGATTCTTGAGCTAATTTTAAGTCGAAAAGTTTATATAATAGTATGTCTTAAAAAGTTTGGTTTTGCATAAACAGGGTGATGATTTTTTTTCTGTTATCAAAATAATCAAAAACCATTTATAGATACGTAGTACAATATTAACTATTGGGACGTTTGAGCCTGGGAATCAAATCTTGAACGTGGGACTTTAAAGACTCCTCATCTTTTATTATACTAACAATGGCAAGAAGTGACTAAGACTCATCGTTCTTCGAAACAAGAATCACGTATTCTATGTTGGTTCGCATGCTTAATGTAAATATGACAGAATGCAATGGCATAAAATACGTACGTCGGTTCTGACGTTATTGTGCGAGATATTTTTCACCTCTCAGCAAAACGACTTTAGTTACATTTGGTTGAATGTCTTATTAGTAACGTTGTAACGTCGTAACGTTCGGTGCGCACTCCACTTCTCCCATAATGACTGGAAATAATTTAAATCAGTAACCAAAGAGTGCGATGGAATTTTTTTAACACGTCAACACAAGTCATAACCGAATTATTTGAGTTGGATTCAAGATGTGGTAGAGTGGTGTTGTACAGGGTACAAGGTTATCTGTAAGGCACAAAATTTGTCGCTCTGATAGAGAAGTAATTTTCAAGATGGCGACTAGCATCTCTTCCAATAAGCAAGCGCTTTTATACAATATATCGAGCACCATACCGGAGGCTAATCGAAGGCTAATAGTCGCTAACGGTGGCTAATCGTTAGTTAATAGTGGTTAACGTAGCTAATCGATTACTAACGGTGGCTAATTAGTAGCTAACGGGGACTAAATGGCTGTTAAAGAGTAGCTATATGCGCTCTTGAGTCATGAGTAAAGTATAAATAAAAAAAAAAGGACATCAACTCCATTCATCAATTTCTATCCAATTTACATCGACTTTCAAACCGGTAAAGCGGTACCGCCATCTTAAAAACCACTTCCCGATCGCTCTGTATGACAAATTTAAATTTTGTGCCTTACTGATCACCCTCTGCAACACTCAACCACATCTTGAATCTATCCGAAATCATTCTGTAATGATGTGTGCTAACGGGTTGAAAAATTCTCCATTTCACTTTTTGTTATCTTATTTAAACGACGTTCAGTCATTGTCCTTAGGGGATAAGTGCGCACTGCACCGGAAGTTACTGAACAACCGAATGTGACTAATAAAACATAAGGAGGCGCCAGTGACGATACGCTGCAGCAGCAAACTCTTCAAGATCACAGTTCAGTTTCCACGGTCAAAATTTGGTTCTCAGGCTCAACCGTCCCATTACCGACTTACAATATATTTTAATATTTATAAAAACGTACTTTTTAACCAATTTTTTTAATTCATTCCGTGGTATGGCTACCTCAAGATGCAATTTTCAATTTTGAAGAAAATAATTAAAAATTTGTACTTGTTAAATAGGTCGTAATCACGTTAGCTTTGTTCGTTGTTAAGGAAAGGTCGGAATTGTTTGTATTAATCTACAGTGTTATGACATTTTGACAAATTAGTTGTCAAAATTTGTAAGTGCTTCAATTTTAATTCCGAGATTACCGATATGTATATTTTTTATGGTCTTGCTGACGGTAATGCTAAACAAATCAGGCGTATCTAACAAAAAAAGTAGCCTAATCGATTCCCTCCGGATAATCATACATTTACAAACATTGATCAACATCATGTCTAAATATAATAGGTTTTAACATAGAACTTCCGAGAGAAAACCTCGTACTATTAGAACACCAGAAGTTGAGGAGGCTGTCCTACAATAGATATAAGAAAATCCAGAAATTACTACCTCAAAAATTGGCAGTGCATTAAATATGAATGTTTCCTTCAAAAGGTTGCACAAAATCATCAATTCTAAATTCCCTCTTTAATGTTCCAGAAAAGTAATAAGAAATTTTCATAATTACAATATTTAAGTTAAAGAAAAATCTTATGCTATCAATAAATCAAAAGTTTTTTGATGTGAAATATTTAATGGCGCGTTAGGAGGCAATTATTAATAAAAAATAATTAGTATGACAATTTTACTTCAAAAACAAAGTTTGTTAACCTCACTTAATTTATCTGTCAAATATGAGTGTAAACAAATTGTTGCCAACATAATATATGTCCTCAACACAATCAATTATTATTAACATATATTTTAAAATAAATACCAAACCTGTATCCTCAATTGAATGTACTACATTCCTTAATTCAAATTAATCATAAATACTGGGTTCATTGTCCCGTTTTGCATTAAATATAAATTTAATTGCAAATTTCAAAGAAAAGTACTCATACCTTCTCACTAACTTAACCAGTCTTAACCATCTTCCAGGGGCACAACTAGAGCTGGTTTGCAAAGTATTTTAAAAATTCATCACGCCGCTAGCTTCTAAACTTTTTGAGTTATGCGTGACACATACATACACACATACACTCATATCTACATACATACATACATACATACATACATACATACATAAACACATACATACATACACATTTTTCTAAAAATCATCTAGATCGACTCAGGGGGCCTCAAAATAGATATTTCCGTTAAAATCTCCATTTTGAAATTGTGAGGTGGGAAATATACTTTTCCTTTAGGAAAGAAAAGTAAAATTGTTTAGACGGAATGTCTATAAAGGTAAGTCGTGCAGGTCCGGATATTCTACTATTTATAGCTAATAAATCCTGGCTTTAGGTTTAATCCGGGCTTTACAAACGTTTGCTTATTTTTTACTGTAAATAACTATTTTCTCTTTTATGTTTGAGTTACCCTCGTATATAGGCAACTCTGTAAACATAATAACTGTTAACTACGTCACTGGATTCCAACTTCATTGCAAATTGAACAAACTTCAAGCAAGTCCAGTTGTCAAAATCAGCTGTGCCTAACCTATCAAGTAAGTGTCATTAACGCGTGTTTTTTCAATAATAAAATTAAATTGATTAATTTATTAATAAAAATCAACTTGACACTGGATGATAAGCACATTACATTCAATAGCATTCAAGTACTTATGTTAATAAATGTAAGCTCCTTTCAAATTCTTATGTAATAACATCTTAGTCCAAGGTCTATATTATTTCTCATAGATTTAATAAAATAAACTAAATGGCATTTACGAATGTAAAACTGACAATATTGTACGGTTCGCAAACCGGAAACTCGCAAGACGTTGCCGAACGGATATGGCGCGAATCGAAAAGGTATTATTTCACCGGAACAGTATGCGCAATGGACGATTTTGATGTTGTAGAACTGATTCATGAAAAGTGTGTTATATTTGTTTGTTCTACTACTGGACAGGGTGAAGAGCCGGATAATATGAAACATTTCTGGAAGTTCTTATTACAGAAGAAATTGGCCGCTGATTCACTGATTAATTTAAAGTAATTATTATTTGGTTAATTATTTTATAATATTATTGCAAATTTTATTTCAGATACGCTGTGCTAGGTTTAGGTGATTCGAGTTATGTTAAATTTAATTTTGCCGCCAAACGGTTGAACAAACGACTGCAACAATTGGGGGCGCAAATGGTAATTCCGCTCGGATTGGGCGACGATCAGCACGATTTGGGCTACGATGCTACGTCCGATTTATGGATTGATTCGTTGTGGAATTCCTTGCAAATTGCTTATCCGATTGCGCCGGGATTTCATCCTTTGAGTAAAAATCAAGCTATTCTCCCTAGGTTAGTATAATGCAATTTATTCTCAAATAATTCCAATAATTTTAAAATTAATTGTCAAAACAATTTCCTAACCTAAAATGTTTTGCAAGAAATTATTGAACCAATTTTTCCATATAAATAAATACGCAATAATTGAGAACAACGCAAACTTAAAACGGTTCCAAACTTCTGTTAAATATTTTTGCAATGAAAAAGCTTTAAGCGTTGGCTTCGAAGGGATCGAAAATAAAAATAAAAAAAGCTATCTGGATATGGTTTACATTTACACGAACAGAGACGTGCATCGTCGAGGACACGTTGAATTTATCTATTCGGCGTTAAAAAATATGGAAACGTTTTCCGTTCATAAAGATTTGGAAGTGTATAAAGCGTTAGTCGATGTTTTACCGAAGGGAAAATTTATCCCACAAAATATTTTACAGGCGGAATTTATGCACTATCCGAAACAACAGCAGTGCATTATCGATCTATTGGAACAGATGGAGGATTTCGGCGTTTTGCCCGATAACGAAATGGAAGATATCTTATTGAATATATTCGGGAAAAGGGGTTTTCCTTTGCGAAAATTATGGCGAATGATGTATTGGATGCCCAAATTTAAGAATTTATCACCGTGGCCCGTCGTCGATCCACTTCCGACGGATGCGCTAAGTTTGGCCAAAATTGCTTTGTTGCGAATAACGAGTTGCGATTTACAATCGGAACTGACAGAATTTGAAAGTGCAGATACTTGGATTTTAACTGTACAAAGTCCCACACAAATAAAATTATTGAAAAGCCATAATATAAAGGAACCGATTTATATCGAAGGATCCTTCCGGGTATGGATTAGAAATGTTTCTGTAAATTATTTCGTATTGAAAGCAAAAGTCAGAAAAACTGTCAACAATATTGTCGAAGATACGGATAACGTCAATGATATTAAAGTTCCATTGCATAATCCATTTTTAAATAAAAATCTTTTGAATATAGCATCAGTACATGAACAAGCTGATGGTGTTATTTATGCGGTTTGTGCTACTGGGACATCCAGTAAGGATTCTTTATTATCGTGGATTAGACATTTAGAAAAAAATAACCCGATTCTTGCAGAATGTTCTATTGTATTTACTTTACGGACTAGTGCAAATGAGATTACTTCGTACAATGAAAATTGATCAGATTGCTAATTTCCTATTATTATTTTTAGTAATAAACTAATGTCATTTTCTTTTCTCTCTACAAATTTAATTATAAAAAATGTGTTTACAATTTGAATTTCCCCTTTATTCTCGGCACAAAAAGCCGTCTTAAAATAAAATAAAGTCAGAGTTTATATGTTTTCTAAGCTGATGATCTCCGGCCAATGCCGACATTCACATGGGCACTGCTAAGGCTCCTTTCACACGAATGGGATTATGTCTTAACAGGCTGCCTGAAGACAAAAATTGCTTTAGGTTTGTATCCGGCACGGTTTTTATGGCGTAATCTTTTTTTTTAACTGAAAGCAATTAAATACTAAATAATGAGAGACAACATCCGACAAGTCTGAAAGCTATAATTGCCTCTCTGTCACACGGATACTTTTCGAAAGTTGTGGAGCATACGCTACAAGCACGTATGTAATTTTAAACACACGGCATGTTTTAAGTTGCCTAGCGTCGCTGCATCCAATAAATCATAACAGTTTAATCACCCGCCATGTCGACTCGCCCTTCCAACACAGCATGTTTGGAATGTCCGTGTGGATAGTACGCTCCCAAAACTGTAGGAAAAAATGTTGAGTTCTGATTTCTGGAAAAAAATATGTTGATTTTCTTTAAACGTGGCAGTAGTAATGCTCCACCTGGCATGCTTCCGCTCCATTTTAATAGGCCGTCTTCGGAGTGTCCGTCTGATTGACTACTCTCATGGCCAAGAGCTCAAACTCAAGCTATCAGTCTATGTACTCGCACAAAAATCCATTGTAGCATTTGATTGTCATTAAAACTGATTCGCAAAGTGCACAACAACTAAAAATATATCAACCGGATCTTGGAACCGAATTGGAATGATATAGTGCTAAAATGCACATCAAATCAGTGGCGCACTCGGAATTTAATCTTAGGGGGTGGCAAGTATTACATTACGTCCGTGAATTTCTTTCAATTTCCTCATTCTATTACCTTGCTCGTGTAAACCTAGCTTAATATAAATCTAAAGACTTTGTTACACGGAACAAATATATATGTACTAGATTTATGCGAGGAAGACTGTACTTGTGAGGTATTCAAAAATATTAAAAAAAGTTTAAATGAAATTAATTATTTTCAGATGGGCAGTAGATACACAGTACAATTACAACAAGAAACCTTTAAACCAAAGCATATACTATTCAACGAGATCACCTAAAGAATTTTTCGTTAGCGTTAAAGAAAACAAACGTGTTACCCACACGGATCATTTCCAGGTATAATTTCTCATAACGAATCCAATTGATTTGAACAATAAAACTTTTCAGGATGTAAGATTAATTAAATTAAAAACAAACGGGGAAGAATACAAACCGGGAGATGTTATTGTATTGAGACCTAGGAATCTGCCCAGCCAAGTAAAAGAATTCCATCGAATTTTAAGAGAAAATGAGGTGGAAATATATCCTCACACGGTATTTCAGCTGTCTGAAATTGATCCAGATATGCCCGTACCTCCGCATCTACGTGACGCCGTAACCTTCCAACAGTTGTGCGAAGAATATTTTGATTTGACCGCAATACCTCGACGACATACGTTTAGTATATTAGCTCAATTAACCGATAGCGATATTGAAAGGGAAAAGTGTGAAGAATTTACAACCGCCGAAGGCCAAGATGATTTGTATAATTATTGCAATCGGCCCAGGAGGAATATCACCGAAGTCTTGAGCGATTTCCGGCATGCCACTAAAAATCTAACCAAAGAAATTTTATTTGAATTGTTGCAACCCATAAAACCGCGCGATTTTTCGATTGCCAGTAGTTGTAAGTATCACAAGAATGAAGTTCATATACTTGTGGCCGTTGTTAAGTATAAGACGAAATTGGTCAAGGAAAGGTTGGGCCTGTGTTCGAATTATTTGGCAGAATTGAAGGAAGGCGACCCGATTTCCGTTTGGTTTAAGAAAGGAAGTTTCCGATTTCCAGAAAATCCGGTAAGAGCTTTCAAATTTTAGTTGGACAAAATTAAATCTTGACAAAAATTCCAAATTCTAATTATTATTATATCAAATTAAATTAAAGCTACCTTTATTGTCTATCATTTAAAAATCATTCAAAATTTTTGAAAGTATCACAGGAAATTTATTTAAACATTGTCAAAATAAGAAAAATGTGACTACATTAATTTTCCACATTTAATGCCAAGAAATATATAAACAAAATTTTAAATGTTATGCAATCTTGAGAAAATGTCAAAAATACCGATAAAATTGTCGATAATGTGGGAAAATGTAAATAAAACCAAATATATTGTGAAAAAGTCAAAATGTAGAAATATGTCAATTGGTGTGTTAATTTGCTTCCCATTAGAGTGACTTGTAGATTAAATTAAAGCTAATTTTACCGCCTCTAAATTTGCATTAATTTTTTTAAACACTATCAATTTTTTTAAGAATGTTCCAATAATTATGGTCGGACCTGGAACGGGTGTGGCCCCATTCCGCAATTACATTTACGAATGCCTTAAAAGCAACGCTGTCTCATCGGAAAATTTAATGCTATTTTTCGGTTGTCGGAGTAAAGAGAAGGACTTTTATTGCAAAGAAGATTATGAATTGCACGAAAGAAAAAAATTACATTTTGTAACGGCATTTTCTAGGGACCAAGAATACAAAATGTGATTAATATAGAAATACGATTTCCAAATGCATTATTGATATGGTTTTTCTTTCAGTTATGTTCAACATAAAATATTAGAACATGCAAATAAAATATGGAAAGCATTGTCCACCAACGATGCGTACATTTTCATAGCCGGTAATGCCAAAAATATGCCGCAAGAAGTTAAAGAGTCATTTGTTAAAGTGTGTATCACGAATGGTGATATGTCCGAAAAAGATGCCGTTAAATTTATCGAAAATATGGAAAGACTTAACCGATATCAAACCGAAACTTGGTGCTAACGATCGTACAATATTAGTCACAATTTTTTTCTCTTTATTTTCTTATTAAGTTTCTTTATTCGATTTTTAAAATAAATTATTTATAATTTTTATATCATGCATTTATTTATTATCCTGTTAAATTTGCAAAAAAAATGTAAAAATAAAAATCTTTTTTGGTTTTACAAAAATTAAAATTAAAAAATATTGTTTTGATTTTTTTGTAAAAAAAGTAACAAAAACAATCAGTAAAGTGAGTACCGTTGTACTCACGGAAGATGTGTAAACACTCTCACTCACTCTCTCATCCAACAGCGTCGCAAGCACACTGGCGTCCCACAAATACGTAGATTTGTAACTGACTTCAGACCACTGACGTTGACGCTGATGCGACGTCATAGGTAATGGTGACGCTGACATCACCGCGTGACGGTCAATTCTCAAATAAACCCCGGCTGCAGAGCGATAACATAGATGTTTACACATCAATAAACAAAATCAAAAGTCTTTTTGGTTTTTATTCGATTTATTTATGCTAAAACTTTTTTCTTTTTTAAGACGTTACGAAAAATAACAGAAAAACAAAAAATTGATTTCTACGTTTGCGTTTGCGATATATTATAATCTCAATTTTTGTTAAAAAAAAACATTTTTGGAAAAAGTTCGAGGCGTTTTTGAATTTAAGAAACTTTTACTAATAACACAATTTTAAATGAAGCATTTTTTCGAAAGTAAAATCAAAAAGCATTTCTTCCTAAGTCGTTGTTCTTTAATAAAAAATTGCGTGTGGTAAAAATTGATTTTGTCTAAGTTTAAGACGTCATATTTACGTTATTTTTCGGTCATAGTTTACGTCATTATGACCTACTACATAATGTAAATGTGACGACAAAAAGTCTATGTTAAGTTAGGTTAAAATCTATGTTAGAGACCAAAGACGTCATTTAGATATGTGAAATTGATGTAACTTAATGACTTGAAACAGACGTCAGTTATTGCCGTAAAATAAACGTGCTGGTTTATTTTTCTTTTTTTCCAAATTGAAAGTTGCATCACAATTTGTATTTTTTTGTTATTACAGGGAAGCGCAATTTTCTCGCCAGTGGACACGCTACAAATATGTATGCCTATAGTCATTCTGGAAAATCGAACGGGGTACAATATGATAGTTGTCTGCGAATTTCCGTGATAATGTTTTACATAGATATTAGGAAAAATATCCAAACAAAGAAATGATTGAATTAATTAATATATTTATGAAAAATCCCATATTTTATGGAACCCAACAACAAATTTAAACAATAACGAAATAAAAAACCAAGTGAATAGCTTTCGGCAGTTAAACGAGAGTTTCTCTCAGAGCACCTAGTTATTGGAGTATAAAATTTTTTCACCTGCGCTCTTACAATACCGTTCCAGTTAGATTTAATTCACTGAGTAATAAAAGCATTATCAACAAATTAACGTTATGTTTTTATTTAAAACTATTTTTATTCCCAGTAGTATCTGAACTAGTTTCGGACTGTTGCGATTTGTGCGGACCCGAAAAAATTTATCAGAATTCATTTATAACCTGTCCAGAACCTAAATTGTGTGTTGGATCAAAGCTAGTATGTATTAGGAAAAAACACTCACCACTTTCATCTTGGCGTCATACATATCTTCAGGGGTCATTTTACATGCTTTGGCTGATTCACTTCATCTGTGGATGAAGCTCGAGCTCAAAGTAAACCTGTAAATCATTAAAAGTTGCTTAATTAGCAACGGAATTCATTGAATTTGGTAAACAAGTGATCAAATTAATTGTGCAATTACATATTACTACTGCTTTGGATTATATTGGTAGTTCGTAAATTGCGATGTCAAAATAATTTATAAAACCTTTATATTTGAATCAGTTTTAATAAAATTAATTAAAATCGCGACTGATCTAAGTACGGAATATTATTGAATTAATATTTCTCAACATATTTGCATACTTATTAGACCGGTCCATTTGTTTACAATCAATTAAAAGCATAAACCATGACGGTATTTGCGTTTTGCAGATATTGTTTCATCTTTAGTTTCACTTGGCTAATATGTAGGTACACACAAAATTCACGAAAATACTTATTGATGGATGCAAATTGTTACTGATAATATAGCAGATGGCCTTTAAACAATATATTATGTTAATTGCTTACCAGTTTAAACACTTTACCACAGCTCTTCAACAATTTAAAATTCGGAACTAGCAATATTTGAGATGTCATTTGTTTTTTCATCGGCCGGCACTGAGGAGCCACCTGTTGGCAATTTTATAAATCATAATAGATGTATGTTTGGTTGCATACATTCAATACTGGTTTTATATTATAAAGTTTATATTTTATTTGTAATAAAAGCGCCAAATTCAAATATATTGTAAAATGTACTTTAATTAAAATAGCAACGGCGTCGTATTATTTTAATTAATACTATCAGAAGGGCAAATAAACCATATTAATTAAAATATTAATACTAGGCGGAAGGAACATTTTTCAGTTAAATTGTCTTTCCGTCTTCTTAATATATATCCAAAATCATCAACATCCACCAACCAAACAAACAATTTTTTACTTTCCTGTATTTTTTGCGCTGACAAACTTCTGATATATATTTCATTTTGTTGAAGTAAATTCAAGACCGTGCTAGAGTTGAAATAAACAAAATGTTACATGGTCACGACGTTAGTTTCAACAGTGCTATCATCTAGAATTTCCCCTTTTTATAAGCATTTAAAATAACTTTTACACATTAACACCTAAACGAGTTATTTTAACTTACTTCAACTCCAAGGTGGTTTTGAATTTACTAGTGTTCAAATAATACTTTTGGTATTTCCTCTCGAGATTTATATACCGGTGCGATCTTTCATTTCTTCATAAAATAAATTTTTCTTTAACTTACCCAACAAATATCCTTAATATTTATCTTGAGATCAAACAAAATAAATTTTTAAATGGGCACCACACATTGCATTGTAAATTAGATATATACAACAGTAAAAATATCACCAAAAAAAAATTTACGATTATTGAAAATTTAAAGTACGCATCTAGAAAAATGAAAACCATAAGTAACAACACCTAGTAATACAATTATTGAATTAACTAACGAAACCTAAACCATCCAATTTAGAAACGCAATTAAAGGTTGTTTGCTTCAATAACAAGTTACAAGATTTTTATTTGATACGCAAGAATTGCCCAAAGAAAAATTACTTATTCGTTAATAATAGCCAATATACAGAATCAATAATTTTCATATACAGTGAAATCTCTAGTTCCAGACACCTCCAATAAGCGGACAGCTCCTATAACCAGACAGTTTAGAAAGTACCGACATACATTTAATGATTTATCTGACTTTCTTTTAAGTGGACACCGACGATGCAATGGACTTTGTCCCCTTAATAGAAAGTTAGATAAATATTTAAACGTACGCCCGAACAACTGTCCGGACAGTTTAGAATGTACCAGCATACATTTAAGTATTTATCTGCTTTCTTTTAAGCAGACAAAATCAGTTGCACTGTCACTGTCCGCTTAACGGAAATATCACTGTAATATAATAATCATGGAAGCAACTAACACAATAAAGATTCCATTATATTCTATATAATTCTAAAATTTATTGATTAATTGTTACATACGTAAGATTTTACATTTAGAAACGTTTTAGAACATCCAGACAGACATATACATATAGAAAAAATAGG
>JARJEC010061623.1:0-10150 GCA_030264575.1 Tachinus sp. AB-2021 | reverse complement strand
AGTTACAAAAATACTATATGAGAGATATTTTGTATCATTGAAATAATTTCTTATGAATGAAATGGAATTTTATATGTATAATGTTAAACGTGTGTAATTTAATACATTTAGTGTTGATATTTAATTAAAAAAAACAACAAAAAAATATGCAAATGTTTTTTCATTACTTAACTATAATCTAATTTAGTTAAATTATTTAAAATTATCACTAATCACTTACATTTTTACCAGTATAATTTTGTAAATTTTTCTTAAATTGTACGTTCTTTTTAGCGCTGAAAAGGCAAAGCAGTTCTTTTATTTCTGAAACGTCCGCCATTCATGTAAAGTATTGACTGTATTAAATACATAACAAAAAATATAAGCATTAATTGCCGAAAAAATCTAACCATAACAATTTCTTTTGTACTTCTCTATTCTCTCTATTCTCAAGGCCACCAACACCGTTGATGGCATACGCCTTCAGCCGGACAAAATGTCCGACTACTCTCGTGCAAGAGGAACTTTTCAGAACGCTGAGGAAAAAACCCTTAAGGTAATTAGCTGTAATTTTTCCAACTGATTTACGGCCGAAGAGGCATAAGCAGAACTTTGTAACCTGGGCTTCGGCAAAATATGAGTCCACCGTATGGGAAACTCTGTCTCTACCAGTTTCCCATGCTTTATTTGCAACTGCACAAAACTCCCAACTGCGAGATCTTCAATCTCCGGACCCTTCTAAATCTATATATCTCAGTGGAGACAAAAAGGAAATCAGGTGAGATTTCCCAATACTAGCGATGCCAAATGAGGCCACACGGCTTCCAGATGCAACTTCCCCTTTGTCTGCGTAAAATGTACAGGTCCCCACGCCACACTCGAATGCGATCGCATGGCAAATACAGAAGAACCACCAATGTGAGCCCTCTATAATACCACCCACACTGTCAACTACAAAAGCTGCTAGGTCTGCAAAAGACCAAAAGCACACCATTCTCCCAAACCCAGACGCTATATAAATAACAAACCCGCCGCCCAAATGCAAGAACCTCCGTCCTCAGCCCCGAGCCAGTCCCAAACTAGAGAGAACACAACGTTCTCCCAAGCCACATCTCCGAGAACTTCTGATCCAAATCTGTTAGTAGAGATTAAACAAATCCGTGTGAACCTGTTAGCAGCCGACGAGGCCAGTTTTACCGGTGTCCTTCTTCAATCTATCAAAATGTTGATACAACGTGGCTCCATTTTGCCACATCTAAACCCACGCTTATAAAACTGGCGCATAATGCAACTCCACCATTCAAAAGTCATTTCCTATCCCCACAGCCAGGGTGGCATGCAATAATGTTGCGAACTCCGAGTCGATATGTCCCGAGAGGGAAGAATCCAACACTACCCCACTAAAGTAGTGCTTATGAAAAGTTTTTCGTCAGCAAATAAAAAAATACAAAAATCAAAAATCTTTATGATCTGTAGTCACACAGGGACATCCAGATCCAAGGCGGCGTTGTTGAACCCCTTCAGATGGTTCTATAATATTACCACCGTTACAACATTACAATATAAAAGCAATACCTGTTAATCCGGCGTCTCTCATAATAATACAGAAACTTTCAAAATCATGTAGTTATTAATAATTTGCACGTTTGCAAAAAATGTTCACAAAGCAATCAAAACATTGACAGTTATTACACACCAAATACTTGTTTAATACAATTGACGACTTTGGGCCAAGAAGGCTATTAGCCAGAATTGAAATTTATTAAGTATTATTAACATAATCTGAACTTGTAATTGGTTTTTTTAATTGATTTTATACTTTTTACACAGAACAAACATATTTAAAGATTTTTTTTATACTTTATACACAGAACAAACATATTTAAAGATTATATGTTACTAACATATTTCACAACGTAATTCAATTTAAAAATTGAGATGTGGCTAATAGCTTTGTTGCCAACAAGGTTTTTGATACTAAGTGACAACAAAGATATGATACAAAAATATAAAAAGATGTATAGATGCTATTTAAATTTGAATCATGATCAAATTTTATTAAAATTGATCAACAACTTCTGCGTTTTTTTATGAAAGTCAGTATATTTTAATTATAACACCTTAATATTAATATTATACCTTTCTATACTTTTAGTTGATTTAATAAAGGTGCGGTGCATTCAACTCGTCTTCTATAAGCTTAATTGGATTATATATCTGCATATAATTTTATTGATTCAATTAAGTTAATCTAATTTGAATGAAGCTAAATCAACTAATTAACTTGAGTTTGTATAAAATATACATTCAATTAATATTTTCATTAAATATTTAGAAAAAGAAGATAACAATAGATGCTTTTTTGAAATTGCGTGTCTACAAAAGCTCATAACATTTATTACTTTGCCACAATCAACAAATACAATAACTACTTACTTAAATAATAAATAATAAAAATAAATTAACAATTAATAATAGTTTTATATTGTATAAGAAATAATGTTTCGTAAAAATATTAAAATCGACATTAAAGCTATTGCTCCTTTACACATTCTAGGGAGATTTGTTGGACTCGTTCCAAATTTTGAAATCGGCAATGAAGAAATATACGAAAAAAATTTTTGCTATCCGATTTTTCTCAATATTTTTTTTATATTGTCTTTTAGTTTTGAATTATATGGTAAATTAAACTACATGATAAAAGAATTGGCATTTACTGCATTTCTAATGGATATAGCTTCTAATGTTATCGTATTTTTAGTAGTCATAACATCAATAACATGGATAAGTATAATCAAGCATAACGATGTTGTAAAATTTTACCAAAATATACAAATATTGGATACTGAATTTAAAAATATTAAATGCACCGTCAAAAATCCTTGTAAGTTGTTTTATATTGAAATGTTTGCAGGATATACATTATGCATAGTCTATTTAGTATATAATGCGTATATTTGGACTTTAACATTGGGTTTATCTGTATATAAATATTATTTCATCAGAGACATTCAACATTTTTTCGTATTTACTCTTGCCATGCTACTACGAAATTATGCCAGAACTATTAAATTACGTTACGAAACTCTTAATAAAATTTTGACAAATCTAACAAATCAAACTATCATTTCTGAAATTGATCATCGAGAAATTAGGGATTCTACAAAGACTATACAACATTGGACCATCCAAAAAATACGCAATTTTTATACTCATTTGTGCCAGTGTTTAGATCAATTCAACAATATTTATGGAATCAATTTTGTGACATTATATATTTGCATATTAATCAATTTATTAACTCCCTTAAATTTAATTTTAATTTATGGTAATGGAGAGAAAACTATAATTGGTTCACAATTTGAAATAAAGACAATATTATTATGCATAATATGGGCAACTTTACCTTTAGTAAGTAATTTAATAAACATATAAATACATTATTAATTGTTATTTATTTGTAGCTACTGGCAATTGGTATAGTTTCAGAATGCGATGCTGGTTCAGTTGAAATTGAAAAAACACCTAAGATCTGCTACGTTTTAATTCAAAATATGAATGATGAAATTTTGAAAATCGAAATAGAAAAATTTGCCCAACAAGCGGGTATTGTTAAAAATCAATTTTGTGCTGCTGGATTTTTTTGTATTAATTATAATATACTTTTTTCTTTGTTTGGTTCAATAAGCTCATATCTAATTGTACTAATACAATTTAACAAATAAATATGTTTTGTTACTAGGCTAATAAACAATAATAAAAGAATCTGTAAAGAACAAAACTTTAATATGCGACCTACAGTGCACCTTGTAGTTTTAGACATTTTGCAGTTTAATTTTTTCTATGAACTTTTAAAACTTCTGCCAAGAAATTGTTTTCAATTTTTTTCTGGAAGCCAAAGTGACCTGCACGCTGTATACATTGCATTCACACAGCAGCATCTGCGACATAAGGTATCTTCTTGCATGCCCAATCTATGCATGTGCTTATTACAACAAAGGTGTTGGGTAATCAGACATGTAAGCTTTTCATTTTGATTTGATTCATATGCGATATTTGCTTTTGAGTATTTTGTGTTGGTTCTGTTGTCTCACTTAATTTTAATCATTATTATCTAACAGTACTTACAGAAACTAGCAAATCAAGATTGATAATAAGGCAAAAAACATTTTTTTGATTGAGATTAAGATTAAAACAAAATTGATCTTGGGGAGATTTCAACAAGATCTGACATTTCAAAAATATCCACTTATTTGTAAACATTTGTAACCGGGTTTTGTAAGTCTTAAATTGCAAGAGTATATGTGTTTTATTAAAGTCGTTGAGTGTTGAACCTAACCACCAGCATAGTATTTAGCATTCAGAGAAATGCACGCACAGAATGCAAGCATACAACTGCTAAAGAGGAGAGTGTTTAGGCATATCCTTTTGAAAAAATAAAATATGAAGATCAACTATAAACAAAGACATAAAACGGTAAAAATGAAGGAAATTACTTAAAAAAAATTATAGTTCATATTATTTATTTTCAGTATTACGCTATTAACCAGTGCTTCAATACGGAGCATCAGAGATGACGTCAAAAAAATGGTTTTTTAGAAAAATGGCTTATGAATGTGTGTGTGTGTGTGTGTGTGTGTGTGTGTGTGTGTGTGCGTGTGCGTGTGCGTGTGCGTGTGTGGGTCTGTGTGTCTGTGTGTCTGTGTGTCTGTGTGTCTGTGTGTCTGTGTGTCTGTGTGTCTGTGTGTCTGTGTGTCTGTGTGTCTGTGTGTCTGTGTGTCTGTGTGTGTGTGTGTGTGTGCAAATAAACAATAATGCAATGCATCAAAGCACGTTTATTAAATTACTACAACGTGTACACATATTACGTTTTATATTTTTGCGTTCTATTATTAAGGCAATTATAGATTTGTTTATTTATAGGTTGATTTATTAATACATTCTCTTTTATCTCAGGTGTTATAAAAAGTCTTGTGAGCTTGTATCGCACAAAAATGCCCTGCTTTGTTTGCAACTAATCGATGCAATCCAAAAATTGTTGCTTGTGATTTTACTATTTCCGTACAAGGGATATTTTATTTAATTGTACACTTATTGATCCATTTTTCATAAGTTTTTTATTTAAATTGCGGTCGCTTAACTTGTACCATCTACTACCTACTCTTTGCAGCAGTAATAATTAAGTCGCAAATTTACGCCATCATTACTTGTTTATTCAGCATGCACGCAATATTGCATAGTGATAGGACCAGTTTCGGATCTTGCCTTTTAGAGTAAACAAAGTGGAGATATTTTGCATTATTTGTTATTTAATAATGCAAAATATCGAGTATGTATTGACAAAATGGTGAAAAATATCTACAAATTTAGTGTGAATATTGAAAAATATTGAGGGGAAATATTGGAAAAAGCGCAGAAATATCGAAATAATTACAAAAAAAAAATTTAAAAATGAGAACGGTCACAAAATATTGTAAAATATGTAGAAATTGGCAAAATAATGTGAAATAAAGATTATTAATGTTGTAAAATATGTTCTTAAATGTTGTATAATGCGAATAAAGTGTAGTGAATATTAAAATATTGTTGCAAATACTTGAAGAAGAAAAAAAATTACAAAAATGTGATTAAGAAATCTGCAATATTGAAAAATGTACTCAAAAAAATCGAAAAAGGTACCAAAAAAATTAAGAATAAGTTGAAAAAATGAAGAACAATTTGAAAAACGTGTAAAATTAGTAAAGTGAAATATCAATAAATATTGCAAAACATCTCGTAAAATATTAGTAAGAGAAAGAAAATATCAAAAAATCCAAATTGTCGAGAAATTTTTTTAAACTTTTCAAAAATATTTAAAAAAATTTAAAAAATGCTGCAAATAAATACTGAAATGTTTAAATTTTTTTGCAAAAATCTAGAAAAGTGACAAAACATAAAAAATGTCAAATATATCGTAAAATGTAAAAAGAAAATACAAAACGCGTAGATATTTTCAAAGAAAAGAATTGAAATTTTAGAAAATGTGCAAGAATATTAAAAAGTTACAAAACCTGATGAAATTGCAAATAATTTAAAGCAAATAATTGTGATAAGTTAAAAAAATTACAAGGTGTTGAAAAAAAAATCAGAAATTTGTACAAACTTTACGATTTAGGCAATTTAAGCTTCATTAGTTTTGTGGTATATCTGCCACTAGATTCTTACTGATAGGTACAATATTTCAACATTTTTGTATTACGGTGAATCTTTAACGATACAAAAAATGCAAAATCGATTACATATTTTTTTCTAAATATCTAAATGTTCTAAATTGATACAAAACCTGAACAGTGATTTTGCATTTTATGTGTGTCTATTTTATTCATATTACTACCAGTTAAAAATAGATAATCTACTTTTATCCGCATGTCTAAACATGCGGAGCTCTAAATCTGTTGCGACTTCTTACCTTTGCTAATAGTAAATTCCCTTTTGTATGTGAATCACGAGACTTTCTTAGAATAAGTCATTCTATGTTGAATTATTGCTAATGTAGTTCAGCAGTATGTTAATAATATAATGATCCAAGCCGTACAACTTTATCTTTGTGCGATAGGTCTTTTAGTATGACCACAGTTTGGACAACAGATTTACATAATAACATAATAAGCATTATACAATTTTGAATTTTCACAGAGTACACCAAAAAGAAATAATGATAAGATAAAACTGCTAAAATGTTTTATGTTTTTCTCTTTACTCACACACAATCAAGTTTTAAACATTTAACCATTAGGTGGTTCAATTTCAAATAATATTTTCCATTTGACAAATTATAGTCAATATTTAATCACGTGGTTGATTTATTGATATTTTTACTACTTATTCTATACTTATTCTTATACAAAATCTTTCTACAATACAAATTGTGATGCGCACTGTATTTTTATCGTTTGGTATTAGAATTCGTGACATTATCGATAATATATTCAACAGGACAAGAGGTGAGTATGATTAATGGCCCAAAAACGTCAGAATCGGTGTGCATATCTAATATCATTTAATTAGTGTCAAATTTATATTGAGTATACCATCGAACATCGTACGAAAAAACGATGAGTCACACCTCTTGTTGCGTTGTCTTTGTACGACCTATGACAAAAATTGTTATACCACCTATGACAAAATTTCAAATACTGTTACATTCATTTCGAAAATAACAAAATATAATACTCCACAAAGAAAAAGATACACTCTTATTTGATTAACATTACAAATGTTGAAACAATTATTTGGTTTGAAAATAAAAGAAGTTTAATCAAATATTATATCTTTTATCTTTGTGGAGATTTAATTATTATTATTTTCAGAATGAAAGATCCTGATTTGTCTATTAATAAAATCTTCTTTTAAATATTTGCAATTTAAACATACTCAATTGGATTAAATCAAATTAATATATTTATTTTTATGTAGGTTTTTACTGTGTTGAGCAATACTCTATATATTTATGCCATTGATAAAGATTATCTGGTAATTACAAACAACGGATGTTTGAGACATATTTTATGGAGCGCAATTATTCATCACTTAATTACAATTAAATTGATAAATTGTAAAATAATTGTTAATACATTTATGGAATTATTATTATATTGATAATTATTAATAAGTTGTTTTTTATAACGTAGAAGTCTTATACTATGTTCACTCTTGTAACATTCCCCTGTAACAGAACACCGTCACGTAACGTCACCCCGCAACATCGACGCGTAATATTTCTTTGATCCGACGGCATAAAACCGACAAGCGTTAGGACTCTCCTTTGTCTCGTGTTGCTATGTAATGTTACGCGAGCATGTTACGTTACGGGAAAACAAGTGTGTCCGCACTATTAGCACTCTTATTTTTATCTATTTTTGTGATTCCTTTCGAAATACTATTACGAAAAATTTATTACAATTATTTTGCAGATTATAAAGTTCTGCAAACTAATATAACTACGTGCGAATTATCCATGTAAGTGTTATTTGTAATTATCGCGGACGTCAACAATCAATCTTACTAAATAGTAAATACCAATGGAAATTATTGCGACTTAGGTATAATATATTTTTTTATCAAGCCTTTATTTCAACATTTAAAATGGTAAATCTAATATTATTTCAATCAGTCAATTTCGAAAATAAAAATGTTTGATTGTCATCATATATTTTGCGTTTTTTTCTATTTAAAAATTGACAAAATCAGGAAAAGCCTTGTAGGATGGATCCTAATATGCAAGTTGCAATATTAAATTATTAATATTTTCTGACATACATGTAGATTGAATTTAATTAGTTAAAGTTTAATATTTGATGTGGTATTCCACACGTTATGTTATAAATACTTCGCATCAATAAAAGTAAATGCTTTTATATAACCTTATTTATGATGAAATATTATTATCTATTCTTATACATTCAAAGTTTAAATAAATTATGCGAAAGTGTAAAAATAATCTAAACAAATAAATTTTGAACAAAACAAACTATCTTATCTAACGCAGCGGAAACGATTTATTTTGGCTTATCATCAGAATAGTAAAATTATGACTTTCTTTATAAAAAGAATTCAATTAGCGACCTTTCTGGTTGATTGCCATGTCGTCGATTTATCGCTTCTGCCTTAAATATAGTTTTAGGCCATTTGTTAAACGATTACGACAGGCTACAGATAATGCCTCAAGGTGCGTGGCGACAATAAAGTCGGAAAAATAAAGATAATAGTTTCCTCGTTCCAAAATTATAACGCCCGATCAAGATGCAGCACGTGCTACGAATGCTCTCTTATTGTTGATCATGCTTTGCCGCCGTAAAACATATTTGTTGGACGCGGGCCAAGTAATCGCGTTGAAAACAAATAGTCCGTGGGAGTGCATCAAATATCAAAATAGAAACAAATATGTAACACAATTATTATAAAGTTAATAATAATATATCGAAAGATATTTTTTGATACAAACATAATATGCCAATAATAAAATTGATTTTTTTGCATTGTTATGAAATTATGTAATCAACACAAACGCAATAAACTATAATTAAATAAAATTTTTATTTCAATAATATTATGCTTTCAAGTGACCCCCAAATTTTTATTACAACTGTTAGAAGGTTGTACGTTATGCAACATAATAATGGCTATTATCTCATATCGATCTAAAAACTATTTGTTCATAAACACATTCCCAATAAAAAAATAATAGTAGTTGTGTATTGAATTGAAACATAAATATCACATTTAATGGTTTTAGTCACGTATTAAGAGTGCAAATACAGTTATACAACGAAGATTCTTTACCTCCAAGGTCAATGTGTGGTGACGACATATGGAAATGAGACCGATTTGGAATATTAATGTATTTATTATCTACAAATTATTAGACTGTGATGCATAAAATGACGACAGACCGCACAAAATGATATTTATTGTAATTTATTACAAAACGTTGATGATGAAATACAGTTTGAATACAAAGTATGCTTTAATCTTATTGTTTTTATTGTCTACATAGTATATAAAGCAAATATATAATAATTTCTTGATGAAAATATTATTTTAATGATAATATTGTTTAGTCATTTGTCTACTGCGGTGTTTTTTTATATCATATGAAATACGGAGTAATATTTATTATATTTTTGGCTTTATTATTATTCAGTTTTATTAACTGAACCAATTTTAACTATTTTGTCACTTACCAAGAGCAACATAATTATTGATTAAGTACTTTTTATAGTACCTTCTAAATAAAAATTGATTAAATTCTAATCAAATTAGTAAAATAATATTTACATTGTTTTAATTATTGCATTGGAGGGGCTCGATTTAACTATTTAAAAAATTTGCATCGGATGTGTACTCTTCTGGCACGGATGCATGCCCCGATTCACCTTGAAATACTTTCTAATTAATGATACAATATTTTTTTGTTGGAATTCTTGTTGGAGTTCTTATGCTAGCTCTGCAAGCGTATTTGGAATGTTTGGTAGTGCTTGAATTGGTTTCTACAATATATTCTATGCGTGATCGATTTTATTGAAATCTGAATAGCTCACAATCCGCTAGTAAAAATAAATTATTCCTTGTTATTCGGCTTATTGTAACAAAATATGTGCTACATGTGATCGTGCAATAATTTATATACACT
>JARJEC010061594.1:0-16563 GCA_030264575.1 Tachinus sp. AB-2021 | reverse complement strand
TTTGCTTTAAATTCAGGGGAATGGTTGCGACGTTTTCTAGACATTTTTATGCTCCTTTTTAAATAAAATCATAATAGATTTTCAACTAAGGAGCTGTCTTAATTTTAGGTTCCAGTTCTATCAAAACAAATAATGTTTTCTTAAGCGACGCCTTGTACAATAAAATCTCAACCTCTAGTCAACCAAAAAAATCTTATGTCATTAACGGAAATCCTATCACAGTATGGTTATTTAGCCATATTCATTGGAAGCATTTTAGAAGGAGAATCCGTACTTACGTTGGCGGGATTCTTAGTTCACCAAGGCTATCTCTCTTTACCCTTAACGATTATCTTTGCAGCCTGTGGAGGGAGTACTGGAGATCTCATTTTTTTTATTTTAGGACGCTATTATGGGAAAAAATTTATTTCCCGTTTTCCCCATTTTGCACCACAAATTAATCGAATTACTCACATCATAGAAAGCCATCAAACTGGCCTAATTCTGGGGATTCGATTCATGTATGGATTTAGAATGGCTGCCGCCATTGCCATAGGTATGAGCAAAATATCGTTACATCGTTTTATTATGCTCAACCTTTTAAGTGGAATGCTTTGGGCAGCGCTCTTTGTGAGTTTAGGTTATACTTTTGGGCAGACTATTGAGTGGTTATTTAAAGATATCGAAAAATATGAAGGATTAGCTCTATTCATCTTCATCACAGCGATCACCCTTCTTCTATTTTTCATACATCGACAAGCGAAAAAACGACCGTGATCATTCATCGATTGATTAGTGTATACCAATGGGAATGAGCCAAACGACGGCGTCTCTTTTGTGCGTTCACTATGTCAAAATTCGAACCAAAAATTTCTTCTATAATATGTGGTGAAAGCGGTAAGTCGCTGGGGGGAAAATCCATAGCCCATAATAGATGCCTCCCTCCAGATTTGAGAGTACGTGACACTTCGGCAGCATATCTTTTCCGCCCCTCTTGATCAAGACAATGGAAGCAGCCAATATCAAAAGAAACTTCAAATTCGTCCGTAATTTCATCAAGATTAGTGACATCACTGACAAGAAATTTAGGCGACAGATATCCCTTGCGAATTCGCTGACGTGCCTTTTCAATCGCTACTGATGAAAAATCTACTGCTGTCATTTGAATGCCCTCTTTCGCAAAGTAGTCAGAAAATAGACCTATGCCACATCCTAATTCTAATGCTCGTTTTGGCGACATCTCTCGCATGAAATGTTTGAGTTCCCGAGGAATGCGAATATCGCTCCAAATCCAATGTTTAATCGATGAGCGATAGGCGAAATTGAAGTCAGTACTGCTATTAGGTGCCGTCATATAAATCCTTTAATAATTAAAACCAATAAAAATATAGAGCCGAATGCTTGTATATAGCATGCTATATATATTAATATAGCATGCTATGAAAATCAATAATTATTCTGCTTGGGCTCCAGATTCCCTCCCAACTTTTTGGATCAATCACGCTTCGCGACTGCTTATGCGCCAATTTGAACAGCACATGCGCCCGCTCAATTTCAGCATGGCCTATCTTAAGGTCGCAATCGCTTTGGAAGAAAATGGGGATATGTTACAAAAACAGCTGGCTGAATATGCCATTGTTGAACAACCTACTATGGCGACGCTGTTAGTCCGTATGGAGCGCGATGGGTTAATTATACGAAAACGACATCCTGAAGATAAACGTTCACATTATATCTCCTTAACTGAACGCGCCCGAAAAGATCTGCCACAGGTTAAGGCACAACTTATGAATGTGGTTAAGCAAGCCACCAAGGGCTTTAATGAAGAGGAATGTTCGATGCTGACCTCATTATTACAACGACTGATATACAATTTGGAACCATCTGAAAATGCCGATGAGGATTAATAAAAAAGTGTTCTCCAAATATTTACCACGTAAATAAAAAAAAGCTACTGGATTCAATAGCTAACTTACCATCCATGTGGCTCGTGTTTAAGCGGTTTACTTCATTTCTTTTAGAAAAAGCTAAACACTCACGAGCCACATTTCAAGTTTTTTATACCTTATTTACCTCAATTTATGGATATATGCCTTAAAAATTACATTCGTCGATGGAAATAGAGCCGACCTCGAAGTTCATTCTTAATGCTCCCCATGTCTAGACACATTATTTGGCCACCAATACTCGTCACTAAACACCCTGACTCTTTATCTTTTGGATTGTTGGTTTCCGACCATTGGCTGCCCGCTCCAAGTTTTTTAATAGTGTCATCATCTGGTCTAGAGTTGACACCGATACCGCCATAAGCATTGCCATTAACCACTCCTAATCCCGCTGGGGTAGAAATTTCATCACCTTCTACCGCAAAACCTGAATATCCGCCCCAAAGATCTTTATTTTGATTTCCTGTAAATGAATCTAGAAAAATCACTTTAGAAAGTACACTGTCTTGATAGCAAGGATCATTACCTTCAGGAGTTCCCATAAGAATTGATGAGGTTCGAACTCCAACATAACGATTCTCGTAAAAGAAAGGGGATTCAACAACATGGTCTCTTAGATTCAGTTTTAAATACCAACCTTTTTTATCTTTTGGGATTTTTCTATCGACATTAGCACTCGTAGATATACGATATTCGGTCAAATTAGCATCTTTTAATTTACGAGGATCATCATTAGCTCGAGTCACTTCTTCCGTAAATAAAATTTCTTGTTTGATTAAATCACTAAACTCGACTTGCTCGTCATTAACCTGTATGGCATAAAAATGGTCTTGCGAATTACTGTCTAATCGGGCAGATTCTTCAGCTAATAAACCCGTTCCAAAGTAGACCCATTCATCGCTATTGTTGTACAAAACCCTCGGTTGACCGCTAATGGTTCTAGACCACGGATCGCTAAAAATAAGTTTAACCATAGGGGCATCTAAATAGTAATCACCAAACGTTACCTTATATAAATTTCCTGAAAAATCGCCAACATACGCTTTTGTCGGTTTATGAAAACCCGTTTCATGGTCTTTTTCTATGACTAACATGGGAGTTCCTGCACCACCACCATTTTTATTAAGTACAATTTCCGTTTTTTTATCCCCTGTTACGGCATCAATAAACCACAAGCTTGATCCTGGCTTACCATAACCATTACCTATCACCGCTATAATTTCAGGTGCAGACGCATTATCTTTACGCACATTAAAAAAATCTATGCCCGAATAGGTGTATCCCAGAGTCGTTGCCTCCAAAGAATCAGGCTCCATTTCAAAGGTCGGAACAATCCCTTTAGAGGTTTTCATTGAGATAGAGGGATTGTCCACATGATTGAACTTAAAGCCCAAATATCCGTTACCGCCCGCCCCATAAGTCGCCATACCAACCGTTAATGGCTTAATTTCGCCATTTCGATTAATTAATCCATCAAAAATAGCAACCGAGCCGTCAATACGATGTTCATGCATTCCCGCCACTAACGATCTTGAAATAGATTCCATTCCATTGATGGCTCTCCCATTATCGACACCATCTCTAGATTTATGCTTAAAGAAATAATGAGGCATAATGGCAATATCTCGTTTTCCCACACGCGAATCATTTGGGGTCATAAAACTTTCAATAGTAATAAAATTCAATAATCCATCACTACTACCAACGACAACGTAGGAAGCACCACCATTGACAAATGCTCTATCCACTAAATTATTATTTAAGATTTTGCTCCATTTAGCCTCTAATTTTGAGGTGTTGTTATAGAGATTATCAGGGGTCATTAACGCCGCTTGTGAGTTAATAGTGCTCCCTAATGGAGTAGAGCGAGTCGTGATTTTATCTTCATAACGCCCATAAAAATAGTTTACTGGCTGTGCGAGAGGATTGCGGTCTTGACCATTGACAAATCCACCGTGCCATTTCTCTAGCTCGGTATATGTCTCATTTTGTAAACCTTTTCCATTGATATTGGCATTGGCTATACGAATGGAATTAACACTATCATTAAGCCCTGTGAGCCCAAATTTCCTAGGCTCTAAGGTGTCTTGTGTCGTCCACACATCATTAAATTCCCCTGTTTTTTCATCAAACCGAGACGCTACCAACTCACCTGTCCATTCCCATGGGTCATAAAACAACTGGTACACTAACGTATTGTTACCAACGTTCGGGTTTAATATGGTCAACTGAGGTTTATAGGTACGCTGAACAAATTCTTTCAGCATATTACTAATAGCGGCATCCAATTGAGAAGGTGACTTCGCCTCTGTATAAACACCCCCCGTAATTTCCACAAGTTTTCTAATTTTTACCCGTTGATGATCTTTTACATATTTATTAGTATCGGGATCTGGAAAAGCACCTATTTTAACGGCATGAACACTAATTTTTGAGGGTTTTTCTGCCGCGTTAAACCATGGCTTACCCGCTGCGTCTAATGAAGGGCGCTCTCCTACCGTTCCTGCTCTGCCAGGAAATAGCCTTAAATCCATGGCTTTAATTTGATTACCTAATAGCTCCAAATCTTGGCTACGCGATACTATGTCGTAACCTCCTGAAATATTATGATTAAGGGCATCTTTAACTAAAAAATCTTTAAAATTTTTCCCTACGACATTGTACGGATTACCATAGCAGGAATAACAATTTCCCGTTGATAGCAAGGTATCTTCAGGAAGCACACCATATACCCCGTCTCGAAGGTGAATTTCAAATTGTGACAAAACGATAATATGACTTTGCTCACAACGATATTTCTGAGGGTTTTTATAGTAGCTCCATGTTGGCTTACCCCATAATTGAAACGCTGAGCCTCCTTGATTAATTGAGTCGTCTCCTGTCCCTTTATGCGAACCTTTATTGGTGGTAAAGGAAAGGTCAACTAAATCCATCGCTTTAGGAATCCCATATCCTCTTAAAACTTTAGTAATGTCATAAATCGTATTGGCATAAGTATGCATTGGCATAGCCACACTTTTATCAACATTCCAAGCCATGACTTCCCAAGCATTATAAATAGCATCCAATACTCGTTCACCATTTAAAGCCTGTTCTAAATTTTCATCGGGAGCAATCAATTCTTGGATCGGATAACGTATACCATCATAACCAATATTTTGTAATGAAGGTTTCCCAAATTCCCATTTCCCGCCATAGCTAAAATCGCTAAGTTTATCTGATTTCCTCATGGCCTCATTATATGCGGCATAACTTAATTGCAGTTTCGTATGTTCCGTGACAGCATTGGGAAAATTTGAATGGGTAGGATTATTTCTATTATTGTGATACCAATGAGCCGCCGCCATTTCATGAGGATTACTATAATTAAAATGCCATAAACCATATTTAGTACGGCCGCCATATTTTCTTATAAAGCGCTCTAAAATTGCCTGTCCTGTACCATAAGTTCTTATCTGATCCGTTCCTAACCATTGGCCTAAAGTACCAATCATAAGTCGCCTATCAATTTTTAACGATTCATAATAGGCTTTCCAAAAATCAGGAATCCCATATTTTGTAAGCAGCCCATATTGATCATATAAACGTCCCATGGCACCACTATTATCTAATAAAAAAACGATGTTTGGTTTTGGACCTTTTTTTCTTACCAAGGGTTCTAAACCTGGGTTAAATTTTGCAAGGGCGAATCCTTGAATAATTAACATCATAGCTAACGTTACTAACCACCCTTTTTTTATTCTATTGAACCAAATTTTATGAATCCTTTTCATAATAAAGCCCCTATTATCAATGAATATAAACACGGTGTTGTTTATATTGCTAAATATTTTTCTTATAATTTCTGCTTAAAAATAGAGCTAATTCATATGAATCTATTTAGTGACACCGCTTAAGCTTATGTATATTTATGTAATAAAACACACTACTACATCTTACATATTAAAATAAATATATACACTTACTTTACATATTGATTACTAAAAAGGAGTTGTTTAGATAAAAATTAACATTGATTTACATGTAGTTCCGAATATTTAAACGACAACAAATTTAGTAAAGTCTTTAGTAAAGCCACTAAAATGATGGTCGTTAAAGAAATAATTTACATGAGTCTACCTGTACTCATTACAGGAGCATTATTTTTTAGAAAAGTAGCTATTTTAGCGGGTAAGACGCTATTAGATAATGTATATTAAGACGAAATTCACGAAATCTACGCCCATTTAATGGAACCTTTCTGTTGTGCTTTGGTACATTTAAGATAGGCCGCCGCCAACTTGGTATCGTAACCATTCTTTACATAAGAAGGACCGTTATAGCGCTTTGCGAATTCTGCCCATTGTTTGTTTTGTAGATAAGAGAGAAGATTTTGGCTTTGAATAAACGCACAAAATACCTCAAGCTGTGCCAAAGCACTCTCTTTTTGGGCATTGATAAAATCATGAATATCAGGAAATCCACAAGCGTTATGATTACTCCCCAAAATCTGAAACATTCCCCAAGAAGCTGAACATAAAGCGGCTTCTTCGTGAATGGTTACCGCTTCCTCTAAACGCTCATATTCTCCTTCATCATTTCGATAATGCGATCTGGTCCAATTTTGATAGAGAATATTGGGATAATCTAGCGTTTTGGGATCAAGATCTCTCTTCTCTAATTCCCTCCAAAAAACATGTCCTTCAAATAATATTTTTGGCTTTCCTGAGCTCAAAAAACCTTCTCCAGAAGATTCCACTTCACAAACGGCACGCATCACACAAGCCTCAATATTGATCTTTTTAGCTTCATTAGTGATATCGCTTTCAATTAATTGATACTTTTCCATACCATTATTTCCTTCTCTAATGTTTATCACTGATCAAAATGGTGAATTTTTAAATCTCAGTACGTGCAGCATTGTGGACTATACCGCGTGGCAACATTAACATTAATAAAATTGTCTTAACAAAAATTATAGCTCGTTGTCTGCGAGTAGGATTGTCATTTTTCATTCTTTCACCTTACCTATTATGAGATAAATTCTACGTTCACCAATTTAAACCCAAGTTTTTCATATTGATGGTTAAGGTCACAAATGACGATTGACTCCGTCACTATTTTGAGCTAATACATTGGTTATTTTGAGGAGAGAGAATTAAATTGAAAAAATTCGAAAAAAGAAACGAGAAGAAACGAGAAGAAAACTCAATAAATATTATTGAGCATGAGATTACTGACTTAACCATCAACTATTTTAGTCATTCACTGGTATATAACCTGTTTCTTCAACAAGCTTTTGACCTTGTCGTGACAACATCCATTCCCTCATTCTCTTCACATTAGGCTTATGATTATCCGCCAAGGTAGCCGCATAAAAGTGAACCGTTAATGGATATACGCCAGAGGCTACGGATTCTACTGAAGGATAAACGCCATCAATACTCAATAATTTTATCTGATGATTAGCGACCATCATTTGTGAAAAATAGCGGAAAGAAAATCCTATGGAATTAACATAATTTGCATAATCCGCTGTTTTTTCGATAATAGCGCCCATTCCCTGCACAACATTTTGCATAGGCGCCCTTATCATAGGATGCCCTTGCATAAAATCAAGAAATGCGCTTTGGCTACCGCTCCCTCTATTACGTTGAAAAGCTCTAACCGCCTGATTTTTACCACCAACTTGCTGCCAATTGGTAATCTTACCGTTATAAATATCCCGCACTTGATTAGAGGTTAAATTATCAACGGGATTATTCACATTAACAAAAAAAACAAATGCATCCTGCCCAATGGCGGTCAGTTTTATTTCAACCCCTGCCTCTTTGGCATCTTGCCGCTGCTCTTGTGAAGGAGAAACCACAAAAATAATATCGGCATCACGCTTAATGAGTCGTTCATAAGCGCTAATGGTATTGGTATAGCCCACTTCGCTTTGAAAGTCATAATTTCTTTTTGGATAAACCGCTTGAGCAAATGCACCATAGAGCGGGTAAAGGGCACGCGCGCCATCAAGTTTTGGCAGTGGATCCGTTAAGGTTAGGTCGCTTGCTTCATGCAAATAGACCGCTTTCGTTCCCTCTACAAAAGGTCTGTATTGATGCACTTCGACACTGGCTTCGCTCATCCGTATAAAACTTTGATCGTACCGTTTATACATGTTTTTAATTATATTAGGCACTAAGAGTAAAGCAAAAAAACTGCACCATAGCCGCATTTTAATTTTGAATGTTAGACGTCGAAAAATAATAGAAACGAATAATAGAGGAAGGCCTAAGAGGGTTAACGCCATTCCACTGTAAAAAACGATTTTATCGTTGCTAAACTCGGCAAGGAGTATGAGATAAAAGGAGCAAATAGGCATACCCATCATAACTATTAATATGAACAATAGCTTAACCAGTAGATAACTCGCCTTTAAGATTACTCTAATCTTTTTCATTCGGTTATTCTTCGCTTCGTCCATATTGATTCCTACTGCCTTGCTTAGAGGTCAATGAGTATACAAGATATCTATAATTATTTTAAAATAAAAAAAACGATTTATTCGTGTTTTTATCGAAACTCTTGGCAAAAATTAATAAAAATTACCGAAGTAAACCACCACTAATAGAGGTAGAAGAAAATAAAAGATTAAGTACATCTAATTTCAGAACATTATGCTAATTTTTTTTTCATAAAATCAATAAAACACTGTGTTTTTGCGGGTAAAAGACGGGTTTCTGTCAAAGCATATACGGATATTGGAGCGCCTTGCCATTGTGGTAATATACGGCGCAATTGCCCACTATTTAGTTCGTCTATAACGACTTCATATGGCAGTAAAACAATTCCTTGATCAAGTATTGCAAGATGTTTGATCATGCCAATATTGTTAATTTGATAACGTCCGTTAACTAATACCTCTGTTTTTTCTTCCCCATCTGTTTCATATAAAATCCATGTGTCTTGCTTAGGAAGCCTTAAACACTCATGTAAACTCAATTGATACGGATGAATAGGCTCATCAAACCTATCAAGATATTTGGGAGAAGCATATAAATGTAAGGGCAATTTTGCTAATTGGCGCGCAATCAAATTGGAATTTTTTTGTTCTCCCATGCGAATCGCTACATCAAAAGGCTCTGTAACGAGATCAACATGGCGAGGCGTTAAATCGAACTCAAAAGTAATATTGGGGTAATCTTTAGCAAATTCAATTAACAGCGGTGTCATATAGCTAATAGCAAAATCAACGGGCAATGAAGCACGCAATACACCACTGGGTTGTGTTTGAATCTCCCCTAGTTGTTCATGTGCCAATTTAGCTTCTTCGACAATGCGTCGACAACGTTCATAGTAAATTTGCCCTGATTCAGTAAGTTCTATTTTGCGGGTCGTTCGATGTAAAAGCCTTAGCCCAATCGTTTTCTCTAACAGACTAATCCGCCGCGAAAGCGTTGAATTTGGTACACCAATCGATTCCGATGCGCCGCGAAAACTTTTTGCTTTGACGACTTCAACAAACAACGCCATATCATTTAGCATTACCTCCCCCATTACTCCATTACTCCATTACTCCATTACTCCATTACTCCATTACTCCATTATTGAAACAATCTGCTCTATTTTATCGTCTTTATTCCATTTTGTTTTTTGTTTATAATACTAACCTATATAGTTACCATGCACTAATATCAATAAATAAGGAATTTACCATGAATCAGTTATATGACGCTCTTAAAATGGGTCGTAATACATTATCTAATCGTTTGGTTATGGCACCGATGACACGAAGCCGCGCCGAATATGATGGAACCCCAAGTCAGATCTCCATTGAATATTATACGCAACGCGCCAATATAGGGCTTATCATTACCGAAGGCACTCAACCTTCTGAAGACGGGCAAGGCTATTTAATGACACCAGGCATTTATACCAATGCGCACGTCGCTGGTTGGAAGAAAATTATCTCCTCCGTCCACGACAAAGGCGGCCATGTTTTTATCCAACTGATGCATGCAGGACGAATGTCACATCCAGATAATACACCTCATCATCGTCTGGGGCTAGCTCCCTCAGCAATTGCTTCTGGTGCTCAAATGTTTACGCCAACGGGCATGCAAGAGGCTCCCATTCCTAGAGCATTGAGTAAAGAAGAGATACAACAAACGATTGCCGATTTTCGTCTAGCCGCGCGCCATGCCATCGAAGCGGGTGCGGATGGGGTTGAGATTCATGGCGCTAATGCGTATTTGATTCAACAATTCTTAGCGCCAAGCGCCAATACTCGAACTGACGAATATGGCGGTTCAATTGAAAATAGGGCTCGTTTTGCCCTAGAAATTGCCGCAGCCATTGCAAAGGAAATTGGCGCCGATAGAACGGCAATTCGTTTATCACCAGGCGCAAAATTATGGGGGATTGATGAAGGGCAAGACTGGCACGAATTATACCGATATCTGATAACTGAACTCAATAAACTCGGGCTGGTTTACTTACACATATTGGAACAAGGGGATGGGTCATTTTTAAAGGAAATACGTACGCTTTGGTCACAAACCTTCATCGTCAATCGCCCTGGTAAACCTCGTAATGACATAGGTAATGATATATCATCGGGTATTGCTGATTTAGAAGCTTATGGCCAAATGGTACTAGCAAATCCTGATTTTGTAGCGCGTTTAGAGTCAGGGGCTGAGATGAATACCGCTGATCCAAACACTTTTTACGGCGGCGGTGAACAAGGATTTATTGACTATCCTTTTTTATAACATCTATATAGAAAATAGCCCGTGATCAGTAATATTCTTTCAGTCACGTTGGAAAACTAAGGCAAAAACGTTTATGTTTTTGCCTTTTTTAAATAGTGTCGAACACTCATTATCTTGAGCCCCAATCAAGAGTTTATGAATGCCACGAAACCCAGAGAAGCTTATACGTCTCAACGCGTATGCATAAGGCTTTCTGCAATCACCGTTTGATGAACTTCATCTGCAAAATCTTTTCTTTCCTCAATACGAAGCCCTAAACGATTTAACAAATCATTGTCTCTTTGCATTTGTGAATTTTGGGCCGTTAATAGTTTATCACCATAAAAAATAGCATTCGCACCAGCAAAGAATGCCAATGCCTGCATTTCATCATTCATCTGTTCTCGCCCCGCCGAAAGTCTAACATAAGATTTGGGCATCAATATTCGAGCCAGTGCAATAGCACGAATGAATGTAAAAGGATCGAGCGCTTTGACTGACTCCAATGGCGTTCCTTCTACTTTAACCAACATATTAATCGGCACGCTTTCAGGGTGCTCTGCTAAATTAGCCAGCTGTTGTAATAGCCTTAAACGATCCTTATGACTTTCCCCCATTCCCAGAATACCTCCGCAACATACCTTAATACCTGCCTTACGAACATGAGCAATGGTTGTTAAGCGATCTTCGTAACTTCTAGTCGTAATCACCTGTCCGTAAAATTCTGGAGATGTGTCTAAATTATGATTGTAATAATCTAAGCCCGCTTGTGCTAACTGCTGGCACTGATCACCATCCAGTTGTCCTAAAGTCATACAACTTTCCAAACCTAATTTCTTGACCTCTTGAATCATTTCAATAAGATAAGGCATATCTTTTTTAGCAGGATGCTTCCAAGCAGCCCCCATACAAAAACGAGTGGAGCCCGATGCTTTGGCTTTTTTTGCCGCGTCCAAAACTTTTTTTACCGCTAATAATTTTTCTTTTTCAACCCCTGTTTGGTAATGAGCGGATTGAGGGCAATAATGACAATCTTCTGGGCAGGCACCCGTTTTGATTGACAATAAAGTCGACACCTGTATCTGATTCGGATCAAAATTCTGCCGATGTACTGTATGTGCCTGAAATAGTAGATCGTTAAATGGCTGTTCAAAAATTGCCATCACTTCTTCGTAAGCCCAATTATGTTTTAAAATAGAGTTCATTTTCTTTATTATCCATTCCGTTGCTTTTGGAGGTATTATGTACCCTTTCATGTAAAAATCAAACTGGCTAATATCAATAATTTACACTTAAGTCTATTTGTAAATCAGGATCCATTAAGGTTCATCACCGAGCAAAAAAAGAGAGGAATTTCTCCTCTCTCTTATCATTGGTTCACAACGATTTCTGTTTAAATAGCCACCTGAATATTATCTTGATGAAGTTATCGGAACATTACTCAATAATAGGCCAACCCCATCATCTCTTATTTTTCTATAATAGATGACACGATCATCATGGCTATAAAATCCCTCATCATTTATACCGCTAAACGAACCACTAAAGCGGTTAAGGTCACAAAAAGAATCGGCAATGTCATTACAATACCCACTCTAAAATAGTAACCCCAAGTAATTTTGAGATTTTTTTGTGAAAGAACATGAAGCCATAACAATGTGGCAAGGCTTCCGATTGGAGTGATTTTAGGCCCTAAATCACTGCCAATAATATTGGCGTATATCATGGCTTCTTTGATGATTCCCGTAGCTGAACTTCCATCAATGGAAAGTGCCCCCACAAGTACCGTCGGCAAATTATTCATCACTGAGGATAAAAATGCCGTTAAAAAACCTGTTCCTAAGGTCGCCATCCATAAGCCTTGCTCAGATAACAAGTTAAGAATTTCTGAAATATAGGCGGTAAGTCCTGCATTACGTAAGCCATAAACCACTAAATACATTCCTAACGAAAAAATCACAATTTGCCATGGTGCATTCTTAATGACTTTTTTAGTGTTAATAATCTTTCCTCTATGTGCAATCACTAATAAAATAATAGCACCCGTTGCCGCCACAAAACTTATGGGAACACCCAGCGGTTCAAGACCAAAAAAGCCAACCAGCAATAATCCTAAAACCACCCAACCTGCTTTAAATGTCAAAGAATCCTTAATGGCTGTTTTTGGCAAAGCAAGTAAAGACAGATCATAGGTTTTTGGTAATGATTTTCGAAAGTAGATATGCAGCATGAATAATGTTGCGAGAATTGCAGCGAAATTCACAGGGATCATGATTGATGCATATTCGCTAAATCCAATCTTAAAAAAATCTGCTGAAACAATATTAACTAAATTGGAAACGACCAAAGGTAAACTGGCTGTATCAGCGATAAATCCAGCAGCCATGACAAAAGCAAGCGTTGCTCCACGGTCTAATCCTAATGATAATAGCGTCGCGATGACAATAGGCGTTAAGATTAATGCAGCACCATCATTTGCAAAAAAAGCGGATACGACTGCTCCTAACAAAATAATATAAGTAAACAGCAAGCGCCCATTACCTTTGCCCCATCTCGCCACATGCAGGGAGGCCCATTCAAAAAAACCTGACTCATCTAGCAGCAAACTAATAATAATCACCGCCACAAAAGCGGCTGTTGCATTCCAAACAATCAACCAAACCGTAGGAATATCACCAAGATTAACGACGCCTAATAAAAGAGCGGCCATTGCTCCCATACAAGCACTCCAACCTATTCCTAAACCTTTAGGCTGCCAGATCACTAAAATGATCGTTACTATAAAAATAATCGCCGCAAGCCACATATCTACTTCCTTTTTTATAAAGCGATGACTCGTTTCTTCCTTTTTTTTAAATTATTCATCAAAAAAGAGGATAATTTATGCCTCTGCTAATTGTTGCAGTTGCTCTACACCGACAGGTTCTTTGGCTTGCAAAGCAACCAGTGCTACACGCTTCGCATAGATATTGATCACGTGATCAATTTGATCCAACTCCTTAACCGCACGTTGCTGTAAAAGCGGCGAACGGGTATTGGAGTTTACCAAACTGTTATTGATGATCCAGCCCCACGGTTCAATATGTGCTCGGCGCAAATCGTCTTGCAAATAAGCGGCTTCTAATATTGGGGTGGTTTCCGCTAACGTGGCAATAATCACTTTGGTATGCTCAGGGTCTTGCAATTGCATCAAAGGCGTTATTTCCGTTTGCCCCCTTTTTTTACCCGTTAAACGCACCATCTCACGATGATAAGCTCCTGTTGCATCTAATAAAAGCAAAGTATGGCCTGTAGGAGCGGTATCCATTACTACAAATTTTTTATCTGCCTCAGCAATCGTTCGTGAAAATGCTTGAAAAACGGCGATCTCTTCGGTACAGGGAGAGCGTAAATCTTCCTCAAGAACGGCGCGCCCTTGTTCATCAAGATGTTGTCCTTGTTGATCCAATACCTGTTGGTAATAACGCTGCGTTTCTACTTCAGGATCAATACGACTCACCATCAAATTAGGCATGGAACCATCTAGAGTTTCCGCAAGATGGGCGGCGGGGTCAGAAGTTGATAAGTGGACATCTTTACCTTGTTTAGCCAACTCCACAGCAATCGCTGCGGCAAGAGTAGTTTTACCCACGCCACCTTTACCCATCACCATAATGAGTCCATGATTTTTCTCCGCTAATTCACTAATCATCATTGATAATGATGGTAAATCCACCTGTTTCCCGCAGGAAATTTCAGTGGTTACTGCTGAAGATAACGTATCAACGAGTAATCCTTTTAAAGAAGCTATCCCCACTAAATTAAAAGGTTTGAGCACGAGTTTGTCCGTTGGCAAGTTTTGTAAATTAGCAGGAATACTCTGTAATGCTTGTTGTTCACGGTCATAAACGGCAGCGGCCAAATCATCCTGATCTGCCTCTTCTTTTGGCAAAATACCATTAATAACTAAATGCTGATGAGTGAATCCCAAAGCCGCTAACTCATCATGAGTGCGTGAAACTTCTTTAAGGGCGGCGGTATGAGCCCGCGCAACCAAGATCATCCGTGTTTGCTGTGGATCGGATAGAGCGACTACCGCTGCTTTGTACTGACTTTGTTGTTTTTCAAGACCCGCTAAAGGTCCCAGACAAGAAGCACCTCCTGGTGAATCCCTTAAAAAATCACTCCAAGCCCCAGGTAATTGAAGCATTCGGATAGTATGTCCCGTTGGTGCTGTATCAAATACAATATGATCATATTCCTTACGTAGCTCAATATCTGTTAATAATGCGGTAAACTCGTCAAAAGCCGCAATTTCTGTAGTACACGCTCCTGATAATTGTTCTTCAATACTCGCAACAATGTCATCAGGTAACATTCCTCTAACGGGTTCAACAATTCGTTGACGATAAACCTCGGCCGCGGCCAAAGGATCAACCTCCAAAGCGAATAAATTGTTAACGGCGCTAATAGAGGTTATGTGATGTCCAATAGCTTGTTGAAAAACTTGTGCAACATTGGAAGCAGGATCGGTACTCACAAGCAATACACGCTTACTCTGTTCTGCTAAATAGATTGCCGTTGCGCAGGCTAAAGACGTTTTTCCCACGCCTCCTTTGCCTGTAAAAAAAAGAAAAGGGGGGAGCTGTTTTAGAAATTTCATAAGGTAATCTCTTTTAAATGATTAAAGAAGTAGCTATCGTATTAGCAGCATTTGCCTTTACCTCTATTGTGGTTGTTTTCGCCACAACAAGATTGGGTTGTCGCCTCAAATGCATTTTCATTACGCTTTAACTCCGCCCACTTTACCAGTTCAGAACGCGTTGGATAACGACCCGCTAAAGCCACTTCACCATCAATTAATATCAATGGTAAGGCCCCCTCACCAGAGCGCTCTAAGAAGCTTTTGACGGTCATGTTTTTTGCAAATTCAAGAGGTTGTTGAGCAAGATTAAAGCGCTCAATAATCGCACCTTGCTTTTTTGCCCAATCGACGTCAGCGGCAAAAGCTAGTAATGTTTCGTCTGGCGTGGTACCACAAACACCAGTGCTACAACATAAAGCAGGATCAAAAATTTGGATGGTTTTCATATTAATATTCCATGAACTATTGAAGTAATAATCGGATAAAAAATGTAGTAGATCTCAATCCACCACCACTACCCACTCGGTAAAACAAATCATAAAAATTATTTCCATAACCGCTATTAGCAAACAATGAGAATAAATCTATCATCGTTAATCATCCTTATGGCTATGAAGTTTCAATGGGGGAAGAAAGGGGGCTGCTTTAGGATGCTCATCACGATACTGTTGGCATTCCTCAGGATGTCCTAAACAGCATTCCTCCGTTAAATAAGCAATGACCTCTAACATCAATGCAATATTGGCACGAAAACGTTGAAACCTTCCTTCTTGCTCAGAAGAGAGCAATTTTGCATTAACCAATGCTTTCAAATGAAAAGAGAGATTTGTTGGAGGAATATTAAGAGTTTCTCCGATTTCTCCCGCGACTAATCCTTCTTCTCCTTGTTTAACTAAAAGTCGAAAAATCTCCAAACGAATGGGAGAAGAGAGTGCTTCAAACGTTTTAGTGGCTATTTTTTGTTTCATGTTTTAATAGTACAACGATTATTGAAATAATGATGGTATTGTAAAATAATTCTTGAACGACGACAACCCACATTTAAAGATATTTACTAAAAACTTGGTCAACATGCTGCCAAAAGTGAGCTATTTAAATGCTCATCACCCACAAAAAAAGAGAGGAGTTTCTCCTCTCTTCTATAGTTTGTTGACAACCATTTGTTGACCACGACTTCTATTTAAATAACTACCTGAATATTATCTTGATGAAGTAAGCAGAGGCGTTACAGAATAATCAACACTTCCCGAGATCATCGATTCATCCGATAAACCTGCATAACTCCCAAAACTTGCCA
>JARJEC010061585.1:0-10481 GCA_030264575.1 Tachinus sp. AB-2021 | reverse complement strand
GGTGAATTTTTTGAAACATTTATTTCAAATGGAGTAATGGCGGAGTAATTATTTAATAATTGTAATATTCTAATTTCAACTTATTAAAAAAATTTAAAAAAATTAAATTGTTAATAATTTCTATTTACAATCTTCGTAAAAATGGGGTATAATTATATTCTAATAACCTTTTTTTTACAATTTTCGCCAAGACCGCCCATCAATTAGTTGAAAAAATGTATTACGTTTTATTTTTTGGATCTGGGGGGTGGGAGACAGAAAAGGAAAATGGTACAATTTGCTAGAATTGTAAATTAATTAAAATCACAAATCATCGGCGGTTATTAAGAACTTTCATTAAATCATGTGCAGCATGGTATGTTACGAATTAAAATTTCATGCGATTCTGCAAACAAACCCGTTCCCCATTCAATAAGATATTTTTGAAAGGGCATTCGGAAAAATAAACCGCATAAATGTAAAATACACAACCCGGCGAAAAAGTATTGAATATTTCTCTATATCCTTCTGCAATATTCATCGTTTCGTATAACATTTTTACCCGCGGACTCCACTATCCACGAGATGTGTTTCCGCGCCATAAAACCGAAACACTTCCTCACACAATTTTTCTACATTTTTGCGCGGAATGTAAGGAATAATATTTATGAGATGGCCGTTATAATGGAGCCACCCTTTTATACTGATGTGGATGGGACACGTCGCATCGCCTTTGTTTTTAAAGTAAATATTTGTCCGTTTCCGTTTTTGAAAGGAACAAACATTAATGTCGCAGGACTTCTCTGATATGTCTTGAGTGTATATACACAAACGTTGGTTGGGATTCCTTCACTTATGTAGAGGCAAATTGTATTATTCTTGAAATTGTGAAAGCTCGGACAAAGGGGAGTAATATTATTTAAAATATTTACAATATAAATGACATAACTTTGTTAAATACGAAGCTAGTAAGCACATACAAGGAATAGCGTTTAGTTATCGCATTGGGTCTTGCAAACTGGTCTAAGTAAATGTGAATGTTGCATATGTCAGGATACATGCAACAACACTAGCGAGTGCATGATAGTGCAGAACAGCAGGTTAATAGTATTTATGTCTAGGATTAGATATGTAGAAACAATATTTATGTGACATGTCCGAGCCTGAAACAAGGTTGGTTTTGCTGCTTCCTTTTACAGAGCCAAGCCTAACAACCAGTCGATGCTGTTGTGCCAATATTTATACTCCACGCACGCACCGTGACCTATGCTAATTTTCCACGGCACAACATTTTCATTATTAGGCTGAATTGCATTATAAAAATAGTCTTTCGAATGCGCAGGATTTATCAAAGATTATAACTGCATGAGCTCGGTTCTAGTTTCAACGGTTCAGGGAATTTCGAAACCCTTGCCCCGGAATGGGTCGACCACACCCTGCATCCACGTAGCAAATGTCAATCTAATAAACGTCGCCATCCCGCGAATTATTAACAAAGGGGATTAATTAAGTAATTAACATTTCAGTTGGGCGTTCATCATTTTGCCATTGTAATAAAGGTTCCATTAAAAAATCGAGCAATAAAATTGAATTGTTAATATGCAAGGATCAAACTCTTCCATCGGCGGGGCGACCAAATTAATTCTGTTAATTCGACAAGCTCTGTCGTCCCAGGTCAGTTGTAATTAGTGGTCGTCCGAGCATGGATGTTCCAAATTGCAGACCACAATCTATTTGTATTAAATCTGATCAAATATGGAATATTGCTACTCTGCATATGTCTATGCACATTACTAAATATCATTCGAACCGGAGTACATATGACAAATATTATTCTAATTAAATGCATTAATTGCCAAACTATGAATATTTTATAATTTAAAAGTAAAAATACAACAATTTTATTATTTGTAATTAGTGATATAATAATTGCGTTGAAAAAGAATGCAAATATTTATTAAAACGTTTTATTGTAATGGAATGATGTAAGCGGCGCAGGCGAAAAACAACGAGCTTCATTGTTAGAGAAAGATGCCTGTGCACGATGCGATACTCTCTCGCTCTGACACATTGTGTCAAACGGGAGCACACAACAATGATATATAATTTAATAATTAACGCAAATAATAATTAGATAATGGTGTTTTATTACTGTGCGTATAAGTACATAAATGCGTGGCGTCCAGATAAACATATTACTTTTCACCGGTAAGTTGTATATTAATACTTATAAGAGAATTAAAATTATTTACAATTGTAAATATTTTTAATTCTCTTATAAGTATTATTGATGAAGTGACAGAACTCGAGACTAGATTTATTTTTGGCACTTTTTCACGTACTTATTGTATTAAATTATTAATATAAATATATTAATATTATTATTAACAAGTAAATTCATTTTAGCAAATGAATAATACTATTGGTTTAAGTAATAATAATTTATAGTTTTAATAGTTTTCAATTCAAACGTTCAGAAATGTTTAAAAAATTGACTGATGCAGTTCGTCGAGAAAATTTTGCGCCGACGACAAATACCGTTATATGCAGCTATTTTACAAGGGTTCTTAATCGCCTAAAAATAAATTGAAAATAGATGCAATACCAACCATTCTTGATTTCCCAGCATATTATCAAAAAAGGAAAATAAAAGAAGAATATTGTCAAGATAACTTAAATTTGATAAATTCTTATAACACAATTTTGAGGATATATTCTGGGAAATTCAGATTGATAAAACTTCTGTTAAATCTTCTCTCACAGTTGATGCAGCTACACAAACATCACCAAAAAAAGTTAGTGACTTTGCAAAGAACAACTGGAACATTTATTGGTCCAGAACTGCACACAAAACCGGAAAAAAATATTGCAACGCAAACTTGCAAAGAAACACAATAACTTGTGAAACAACTGAATCACACAAAATTATTCATTGCACAACTAACATAAAATACTCAAAAGGTAGTATCGCAAATGAGTCGAACCAAACTTAGAAGGCTCACAGTACTGATTACCGGACACTGTGGTCTCAACAATCAAATGCATAGATTGGGTATACAAGAAAATCTGGTATGCCGCGGATGTTTGGAGGACGAAGAGACTCCGCAGCATCTGCCGTGTGAATGTGAAGCATTCAACAGATAACGCAAAGTTGGCACGCATATGCTAGCCCAAGAAGAACTGAAAACAATTCCTTGGCAAAAACTTCTGGACTTCATAGAAGAGACAGAACTGCTAAAGGTATAAGATGTTAGAGGTGCACAATAGGACCATTAGGACCGTAGTGCAGGGTCGCTTGACAAACCACCTCAGAAGGAAAAAAGGCATATGGACGTATCCGAATTGCTCGTTTTTCTTCAGCAGAGACTCTTTCGCTTACTCTTACGCAGGGACCACAAATTCGATCAGTCGCTGACGCTATTATAACTTTGCGGAATTGCTACTAGAAAAAAGTAGAACAGAACTTCTGCATGAATATTAGAACGTATCGTATATCGGATAGCTTTCACAATATTTTGAATGATTTTTATTCGCTCAATGATTTATAGACGTGCTTCGGGGTTCTAAGCGCCTTTTAACCGAATGCGCGATCTAAGGTCCATGAGCCTGCCAGTAATACCGCAAAATTTTAGGTAATATATGAAGCTCTACGCTTCTGTGAAGTGTCTTATCATAAATCAATTTCCTGTGCGTCATCCTCAGTATAAATTGTATGTACTCGGCAAATCCGGTATATAGAAACCTGGTTGTTTCATCTGGCCCATATAAGAGGCCTATGCATCCTGTCAGGCAGCTGATGCGGATGACACAGACAATATTATTTAAAATTGTTCACTAATGTCAATAGGCATTGACAGCTAGAACGGACGCAGGATGAGAGTAAGCTAAAGAAGATCAAGTTTTCTGTAACACATTGGAAATCGACGATGGATCTTACTAGTAGAGAGGAAGTCATCCTTTCCCATTTACGCATAGGGCATACCAACTTGTATCTGCTGACCGGCAACCCGCAATCAAAATGCGTTTCACGACCGTTTAACGGTAAAATAATAAGTTAAGTCTTCCGGCTGTTGTGTTTACCGTTCTCTCGAACAGCCAGGAGTCCGTAAGAAAATATCTCGAATTAGTGTAAAATACAGAACTCCTGAAGAAAATGTAGAGGTATCCACAATCTGTTTCTTCTTTTCCCTTAATATGAAAAAAAAAGACATGGCAAAGAATGGAAGATTAAGATTTTCAAACAACGTTCGAAAAGTAGCAACATGAAAATTGAAAGCATGAAAGATATTTTAAGACATTTAAAACAGAACAATAAATGTAATAACAATTTAGACGTGGCGTTAGAAAACAACTTTGAAGGATTTAGTTTAGATTTCCTTAAAAATGAAACGCAAAATCAAAGCCAACGCAAAGAAGGTATTCTGATGAGTTTAAAAATTTGCTTTAACTCTTTATAATTATAGTCCAAAGGGTTATACATTTTTACAAAGCAAAATATGCCTTCCTATTGGTGCACTAATTCATAAATGGCTTTCTAGACGAAATTGTGATGTGGGTTTTTTAGCAGAAGAGTATTTAAAGACAGAACAAGTACAAATCCTCATATGCAAAATATGGCATTAATTTTTATTTCTATGCCAATTAAATCACAAATAATTTTTGATAAAAAAAGCATTGTAGTTGGGTAGATTTTAGGAGGTATATGTGATGCAAATTTAGAAGATATGGCAACTGAAGCTCTTGTTTTTCAAATTGCGTCATTTACAACTAATTTTAAACTATTAATAGCATATTTTTATATTAATAAAATCACTGCTGAGTTGCAAAGTGAATTAATAGATAATTAAAAACCTTAGCAAAGTTGGTGTAGGTGTGAAACCCATAACTTGTTCAACCAATATTAAAACACTAAAGATATTTCAACTATCATCTGATAAAATTTGTACATATATAAAAAATCCTTTTAATAACAGCAATATTTATTGCATTTTTGATCCTTACCATATGCTCAAACTATGCAGAAATTCTTTTACAGAAACAGAACTTATTTCTGAACGTTCTCTTTTAAATTTATTCGAGATCTCCACGATTTGCAAGAAGATTTTAAATTTACAAAATGTTTATTATAATTCTGATCAAGTCAATTTTAAACAAAAAACAAGAATGTAAAATTAGCAATTCAAACTATAAGTTCTAGTGTAGGTGATAACATAATTTTTTTAGAGCAAGTGGTCATCCAAATTGTTTTAATAGTAATCCTGCAGTTGAATTTATTAATGGTTTTGATAGGTTATTTAACGCTATGAATTTAAGGTGTCCATTTGGCAAAATATTTAAATCTCCAATGTCATTACAAAATAGAACCGTCTGGGAAAGTATTTTTAACAAATCGGCGGAATATATAATGAAATTTAAAACAGGAACTTCATGTATTTTACAACATGATCGAAAGCTTCTAGTCTGCTATCAGAATCCTTCGTTAGTGTCCAGGATTCTGCGCCATACAGTAGAGTGGAGAAAACGTAGCATCGTATCATTCTGATTTTAAGTTATAGAGTCAGATAGAAACTGGTGAATATTTTACTCATATTTGCAAATGCAGCTCTTGCTCTTTCGATTCTGCATTTTACTTCTATAGAATGGTCCCACTGTTGATTTATGTAGGTTCCTAGGTAGGGTATTTGTCAACCTGTTTAATAGGTATGTTGTCAAGAGTCAAGTTTACCGGTGGTAGATTGTTTTTGGTGATTTTTTCTTTTTTGTATTTAATCAGATGCCGTATTTCTCGCTAGTGGATTTGATCTTTTCCATTATAAGTTGGAGTCTCTCGGCACTACTTGGCATTATGACGGAGACGTCTGCATATCTGATGTTATTGAGGAGCTCACCGTTGACCATGATTCCCTCCTCCACTTCATCCAGTGCTTCTTTGAAAATTTCTTCCGAATATATATTAAATAGCATAGGCGAGAGTACACACCCCTGACGCACACCTCTACATGTTTTTATATTCTTTGTTTTATGGTCTCCTACTCGCAGTTCTGCTGTTTGTTGCCAATATAGTTTTGCTATGATACGAATGCTTTTGTCGTCCGCACCCGTTTCCCCAAATATCCTGATTAGTTCTTCGTGTTTTACCCTGTCAAAAGCTTTGCTAAAGTCTATAAAACATAGGTTTACATCGCAGTTGACGTCTCTACATCTCTGAATCGGAACGTTTAGTGCAAAAAGCGCTTCCCTGGTACCAACGGCATTGCGGAACTTTTTATAAAGAATGACTTTTGGTCGTAAAATGAATAGTAAAGATTTTTTTCCTGATAGATACCCCCATCCGCGGACACACTGTATATTATAATTACTTATGAAATTTATTTTATATACTAAATCTTTTATTATTTTATTAATTTTATTAACATGTCCAATATTGGTGATTTGTATAAACGAATTAGTTCATTTACTACTAAATAATATGGATTCTTTTAATTTCTAAATCTTCAAAAAAAAATAAATTTTTATCCGAAATATGCAATATTTTTAATGTATTTATTAATTGATCATAAAGGTGGTTTTAACTTTTACTACGTGGTACTTCAGTATAAAATAGAACAATTTACTAAATTTTTACCACAAAAATATTTATTAAAAATCAATATATACTTAACTTTCGACTTGTGACACTTGAGAATGATCTACACATTGAATTATATATTGATTTTCAATAAATATTTTTGTGGTAAAAACTTGTTGTATTTATTTGACTAGATGTTTTGTGGTTGTTTGTAATTAGATGGTTGGCAAAATTAGATTTTTCAATACTTTTGTTTTCGAAAGCTCTCATATGGTCATTATATCTGATATTAAAATTTCTTAGGGTTTTTCCAATATAAATTGCATTGCAGTCGTTCCACTTTAATTTATAAATGCCACTTTTATTCCAAATGTTTGATTTTTCTTTTGCGTTTAATAATTTTGATTTTAAATTTCTAAATGTTTTAAGCGCAACTGTAATTCGGAATTGTTTTTTTTTTAAATAAGATAAATTGCCAAATATGTTATAGAACTATATTATTATTTACCTCTTTGTTCAATGGAAAAATTTGATTAGTAAATTTTATAATTTTTTTTTATAAAAAAATTCATTACATTCATTATTATTTTCAATTTTTTTTATTATATTTATTTCAATAGCAAAAATTTCTTTATTTAAAGGAATCGATGTTGCTCTATGCAATAAGCAATTGAATACTGATAATTTTTGCTTTATTGAATGAAAAGAGTTGTTTTTATTATTCTATATGAATAAGTTGGTTTTCTATAAATTTTAAATATAAATTTTGATCTGATATAAAAATGTCAAGGTCTAAAAAATTAATTGTTCTATTTTTCTCCGCTTCTAATTGAAATTTTATTGTTTGATGAATTTTATTTGCAAATTTTAATTAAGTATTTAAATCGTTATCAGTTCCCAAGAAGTAAATAATAATATCGTCAAACGTCAAAATTTTATATTAAAAACAATATAAAATTTTGGTACAGAAACGATTGATGATATTATTATTCACTTTTAAATTTAAAAAAAAAAATTTGATTTTATAATTTTTTCTCCTAAATTATCCATAAATATATTTGCTAAGAAAGGAGATATTGGGCTGCCCATTGGTATTCCATAATTTTGAAAGTGAAATTTATTATCATGAATAAAGTAGTTTTGTTTTGTGCATTTTTCATTTTTGTTTAAAAACTTTTAAACTAAATCGAAACAATCTTTTGCCGGAAATTTGGAAAACATGTTACATACATCAAGACTTATTAATTTAAAATTAATTAATTTTGATTATTTGCTGTTCTAATTTTTCTTTAAGGCCTAAAGTATTTTTTATGCTAAATCTGTTTTCATATAATTTCAATAAATTACTTAAATATTTCGATAATTTATAATTTCCACAATTAACATATGAAGGTATATGTCTAAAAGCGGAATTTTCTTTGTGTGTTATTTATCACAATATATTAAATTATCCATGAATATATTTGCTAAAAAAAACATATTGGGCTGCCCATTGGTAATCCATAATTTTGAAAGTAAAATTTATTATCATGCAGAAAGTACAATCTCCACAATTAATGAAAGTATTGCTCTAATAGGGGAATTTTCTTTGTGTGTTATTGAACACAATATAATTTTGGATGCTGTGTATTTTAAAAAATAAGTTTATTCATTTCTAAATCAGATAACAGGATTGTTTTATATTTCTTCTAATTTCTTTTTGAAAATTTTCTTTACGATTTAATTTTATGCATAAGTCTTCGTTTTGTATAAACTCTTCAATTTTCATTTTATATATAATATTAGGTATAACTACCAAAGGATTATTTTTATCAGGTTTTGTACAAATTAAATTGTTATCTTTTAATTTATTCTCAATTGATTTTATTGTATGTTTTCCTCTTTTATCTTTCTTTCTACTTTTTATATTGAATTTATCTATAATTTTTGCTATGTTTAATTTTGATTTGTTTTATGGCTTGTTATATGTGATTTGCTAGAATTTCTTATATTTTATTTGATTCTAAATGATTACAATAATTTAGACTTTTATTAAAACTATCAATGTCGTCGTTGTTAAATTGTATATTCGACATGTTGATAAATTTATTCTCAAACTTAATATTATTTCTTTCGTTTTCTATTTGTTTTTGATTGTTTATTAAATTTTAATATATACATAAGCCACTTTTGTACTTTGTACGTATATTATATTAAATAAAAATATTATATACATATATATATATATATATATATATATATATATATAACTCTCATTTGCATTTGCTCACTGCCAGACTCCTCAAATTGTTCCGTTTTTCTGCACTCACAGCTCGATATAAAAGTTTTTACTTCAAAAAATGCAACTCTCATATTTCATGGCTGCTTTATTACCTTTTGGCAGATTTAAATATTTTAAGTATATTTAGAAATAGCACATTTTTAACATCTTATACAAATTTATATCTCTTAAGTATGCTGTATATCAGTTTATGGCAAATGATTAATTACGAAATAATATATATATATAGATATATATATATATATATATATATATATATATATATATATAGGAAAACGGAACATTTTGAGGAGTCGGGCAGTGAGCAAATGCAAATGAGAGTTAAGCTGGTATAAACAATTAACGTATGCAATGTGCGCTAATTTTAACAATCGATATTTTTATCTGAAGGTGAATATCAAAACCAATTGAGTGCAAATAAACTTAAAATTAATGATTACAAAATGATCAATAGAATTAAATTAAATGTCCGCTTTTTATTTGAAGTTATTTTGACAAATCTGATGTACGAGTACACTCAATTTTTCTTAATTCGATGCGCATTTAATTTTCCAAATTAGTAATTAGTAATTATTAGACCATTTTTTAAATTGTAATCATATTTTCCGAATGTTAATAAATAAAAACTATTACACACTTATTCTAAAGGTTCCAAACTTAATTACTTAGAGTCTGCCGAAATTTATAAAAATAATTGTAACCCTTTTGTTAATGTTTTAAATGAGCACTCAGAATTAACCCTATATAGTTCACCTCTTTTCAATGGCATGTAAATTTATTATTATTATTAATTAATTATTAATAAATTTATTTATGTTCATTATTTTATTTATTTATGTTATTTTACATTATCTAAAATTGTAATTTTCATTCAATCTTTTCTTAATACTTTATTGTGCCGTTTGTTTCTTATTTATATGTTTGTTTATGTTTATGTTTCACATCATTGCCGCTAATTAAGCCGATGGCTTGTCATAACGGGGTTTTGCGTAATTATTATGTAATATATAATTAATATGAAATTATTAATTTTATGTAATCAGCTTACTAATCTCTTGTAATGATGTTTTTTCTACGTATATAAATGTATTTTTTCTGTAACTTGATAATGACCTTCACGAGTCGCTAATATATTAATTTTCAATAAATATTTTTGTGGTAAAAACTTAGTTAATTGTTTCATTAAAAAAAAGTAGTTAATAAAATCTTTACTTCTGGCGGGAGTGTATTCCAAGCACACCGACAATATTCTATTATTTTTAACAATTATGAAAAAATTGCGTTTAATATAGAAAAAATTGAAAAATCTACAAATTGGAAATTTTTATATTTGTATTCTGGAAATTTTAAATAAAAATATGTCGGTGTAAAAGATTTATTAGTTTATGTTGCAATGTTTACTTCCTGCCTTGATTTAGATAAACTTTAGGCACTTACTTTTCCGATCAATAATCACAAATAAATTGGTTTTAGTCAAAATCTCTTTGCTTCTCTGTTTTCGCAAGGCCGTGGAAAACAAGAAAAAAATATTAAATGTTTATTATAAATATAAATATCTAATTTGATAATATTTAGAGATGTATTATATGCCAATGGAATAATAAAATACTATTATAATTCATTCTGAAAAATATAAAATTAAAACTCCACAAA
>JARJEC010061576.1:0-14554 GCA_030264575.1 Tachinus sp. AB-2021 | reverse complement strand
GACAAATATTGGACCAGAACCCACATTCGGGATTCCACAGAAAACCGGAAAAGAAATAATTCAACGAAAACTTGCAAAGGAACACAATAGCTTGTGGAAAAACTGTTTAGAAGATTATTGATAACAGAACCAACACAAAGTACTCAAAAGGAAGTGCCGCAAATGAGTGGAACCAAACTGCGAAGGCTCACAGGACTGATTACCGGACACTGTAGTCCTAACAAGCACATGCATAGATTGGGAATTCAAGAAAATCCACTATGCAGCGGATGTTTGGTGGACGAAGAGACTCCGCAGCATTTGCTGTGTTAATGTAAAGCATTCAACATGCAACGCACAGTTCACTTTGACAAGCCCAAGAAGAACTGAAAACGATCGCTTGGCAAAAACTCCTGGACTTCATAGAAGAGACAGAGCTGTTAAAGGTGTAAAATGTCAAAGGTGCATAATAGGACCATCAGGACCGTAGTGCAGGGACGCTTGACGAACCACCTCAGAAAAAAAATACGCCACGTGTTTTTTATATATCACGAAAAAAACTGTATAGTTCGAAGGGAATTAAAGACAGATACGAGAAGTAAATAGATTTTATAATAAATAAAGAGATTCAGATTTAGACAAAGTAAAATGAACAGAAGCAATATACGCACTAACCATATACTACAAAAAGAATTGTAAAATCTTTGGTTTGAGCTTGATGATGGTTCAAGAAGAAAAAAAGTACGATGAAATGAATACAAAACACAGAAGACAGAGACAACTGGAGATCTGCAAAAGTAAAACACTAACATTTACAATGATTTTTTTTTAATTCTGATTTTATATCGTTTTATTCTCTATATGCGGGTTATGTAACAAATTTAAAAATGCGCCGAATTATGTGAGTTATATCACGATGTTTGTATACAATACATCGGTATTTTTGTATTATTTAAAATAAATATAAAAAAGCATATATTATATTATATTATATATTATAAAAATTGATCTCAACCAAAATAAATAGTAAAATATAAATAAATATTGTACCACAGTGCAAGAATTTCATCGTCCTAATGTTACTCAAAATAATGAACATATTTTGAATAACATATAAAATATCTAAATCAACAAATTTTAGAAGCAAAAACGGTTTATATATTTACATAAGTCTTTCAAAGGACGGAAGTGAAAACAAAATATGTCAATAATTTTGAGCAACCTTTTATGAAATATATAAATATATCTATTATTTTGAACTCCGTATAAAATTCACCAAGTCGGAAGTTTTTGAAAAAAAGTAATGAATTATTTAAATATATGCATAGCATCTCTATACAAAATAAGTATATGAAATCAAGATAATTTTGCAAAAAATTCATCAAATATCGAAATCTGTTCCATTATTTAAACAACCTGATATAGAATATATATAAAAAAAATTTGATAAAATTTATCAACATATTTAAATAATCATTATTTTGAATAACCGTGTGTAAATAGTTAAAAATCAGAAGCTTTCTACAAGAAATTCTTCAAATATCTAATTATTTTGAATAACCTTATAATAAATTGCATCTCTATGTTTCCCTATGTACGCGTTCCCAGTCCATCTTTTATCACTGTCCGTATCTTCACCACCATAGTGTTTGAACGGCCGTTTTTTTGGACTCATTGCCTCGCTATATAAGTTTCACTTTAATACATAATTAATATTGTTACTGTTTGTTTTCAAAGTTCCAATCTTTATTGTTCTAGAAATTTAAAATATCAATAAAAACTATAGCAAAGTAAAACAAATTGCGTATCTTAGATATACACATTTATAAAATATAAAAATAAAAGATATTATTCAAAAAGTGTCATTTATACTTTTCTGTAGATCACATCTTTGCAGTATAAAGAAATAGGGTTTACACTTACTATAGAATAAGTATACTTACCTATTTTATTATTACTGTTTTTGTAAATAGTTTTATTTGTTAACAACTAAACCTTGTGCGTAACCGATAAACTATCATAACTGATGACGTTGGTCTGTGTCATGTCCAAGTACGACAAGAACGTAAACTGTTTTTGTCTAATTTGCTATTTATACCTATCTCGCCAGAAAAAAGTGGTTTCCTTGGTTTGACACTCATACATTTAAAATGTAAGAAAATAAATTTTATTAAATGATTCATTATTTCCACGTTAAATTGGGTATTTGATAACTTTTTTGTTTGCATTACTGTTCACAATATTCGTAAAATACCGTTGCGTCAAATGCGAGTTATCTTTATTAATAAAATTTAAATAACAAACATAATATTAAAAATGATGAACACAAATAATAAATCAAAATATAAAAAACAATACACATATAAAACATAATATAAATTAAAAATATTAATATTCCAATATTTAAAGTCGATTTAAAAACAATAATTGATCAATATTGTAAATAATAATTATTTACAATTTAAATTTTTGAATAGAGCATAAATTAAAATTAGGATATTATAATTATTAATTAGAGTGTAATCAAACGATCGTGGTTTTGATCCCCACCTGATATAAATTTATTAACATTTATTTCTAAATGAAGTAATGGCGTAAAACTATTTAACAATTATAATATTTTAATTTCAATAACTTTTGTTGAAGTTTGTCTTTGTAAATTTACTTTTAGATTCAGCAGCATCCGGCTAAGTCCAGCCACATATCAAGTTTTTTATTATTGTTCCTATACCGACCAAATAGTGGATCCAACGAAATTATTAGTTTGTACTTATTCCTTCTCAAACCCACATTACCCATATTTGTATTGCAAATTCAGATCAGAGAACATAAAAAAACGTGATTGGACCATTCATTGCTAATACTTACGGTATTAGCGAAGAATGGTCTGAAGACTGAAGTATGTATTATAGTGTTTCTAAAGTTGTGGCTATGCATGAAAGTGGTAGGAACCTGATTAGCCATGCCAGAGATTCATAGAGTAGTCATGACCTAAGCAAAATTAGCCAAGAATGGATTAAGAATATGTGATTTTTTTAAATGCATGAAAAAATAAAGTAAAAACTAGAAGTGTGTGAATTTTTTTCAGCATATTTTATAGTAAAGTGATTCTTTAACTTGTTATGAAACTATTAAAAATCATTATAGGTAGTATAACATCATGATTATTTGCTTTAACAAAGTTTAATCTATCAAAACAAATATTAGAACCAAAGAAAACTGGAGAAAAAAGCTGTATACATACAAGAAACTTATCAATATGAGAGCACATTTCTCCTTATATTATTTATATTTCTCAGACAAAATTGACTATATCTACCAATCCATAAAAAGATGTTTTATTGGTGGGAAAAAAACAGTCTCGCATACCTTTTCAAACGAATTTGCATGGACGTAAATTGGACATCATCCCCAAGCATCAGTATTTCCACCTATTTCTAATTTGGCTCATTCCTTTCGTGTAAACGGCTTATTCAATTTAAATGTTTCTTTTATCTCTGAAGACAAGGTATTGTTTGCCGTAAAGTCACTTGCTAACAAAGAAATGGCAGCCAATGATTGTATTCCATCATTTCTCCCGAATCACTAATTTTAGAACTGCAGATTTTCCTAATTTTTAAAAAAGTGCGTTCATTTCTCAGTACCAATAAGAAGACATAGCCTATATATATAAACGAGTTTTGTACAATATTTAATAATATTTATAAACACGTATCTAAATATATAACCGATGAACTGCATAGATTCATAACTAAAAGATCGACTTGCACAAATTGATCTATGATCACACTATCTTTAGCAAATACATTAGATAAGAGTGCTCAAATTGACGTATTGTATCAAATATTCTATAAAGTAAATGCAATTGAAGAATGCCTATTTCAAGCCCAACTTAATATTTAATATCTATAATTGCTACAACAAAAAATCATAGTATTGATAAATGTAGAGTAGTTTCTTAGATAAGAAAGACACTAACTGCATTTCTTAACAACCCTGTTAATTCCTACTTGGTTACACGCGCAGCAATTTTTTACGATCGATTCTAAACTTAATTTCAACGTACATGTGAACAACATTGTTTATGCATCTATGAAAGCGTTAGTGTGTATTTAATATTTAACGCAACTGCATGTCTTAATAATTTGGCTGCACTATTTACTATATATATATATATGTGTATATATATATATATATATATATATATATATATATATATATACTATAGGTACATCAGGATCAGGCTAGAATATGTCTAGCGTATGGTACTCACACAATCGTAACCATATTGACTTACAACGTAAAATCTTAAAATAACTGTATATTCAAAGACATCGTCATTATCCCCCTCAAAGAATACCACATTGAACATTGTTGCAAGAATTTTTAATCATATCGTTGGTTGAAACACGAAGAATTAATGGGTTGCGCTTTTTGTATAATTTGGTGCATCACAAAATTGATAGTCCACTACAGTTGAATGCACTACCGCTTCATGTTCCAGTGTACCCTGAGTGTACTGTAGCCTTCTTCAAATTTCTATTATCTGTCTTCTGATCACCTAAGTGATCGGGGTACCAACTATCTACGTAAGTCACCAATAAGAATTATGTGTCAATATTTGAACAATATTTCAAGTGATATTCTTTTTTTTTAACTCGAGTCATACACATTTCTTTAGTAATTTAAACGTTTCTTAAAGTTAACGTCGTCCAATTCAAATTTTACATTTTTATGATAATAATAATAATAATTATTATTATTATTATTCTAAAAATTAATACCTTGAAGCTTACTAGTTACTATTAATAGTAGCAACATTCAAATTATATGACATTTTGAGTTAGTTTTTTTTTCAAGTTTTCCAAGCCAACAAACGCTAAAAGTGCCCTTTGATAAATATAATAACACTATTCTCTGTTAAAACAAAAAACATGAAAAAATACAAATAATGCTTGGGTGGTAGAGAAAATTTTATTGTTTTAATTAGATTAATCATTTCAGTTTTGAAATTGTACAATCTAATTACTCAGACATAAAGCAAAATTTCAAATAACTTTTTTGGTCAAAATAAATATATTTAATAAAAAAATTAGTAATTTAGTAAACGACCTTTTCCGCTGAAAAAATATTTTGAAATAATTTAGATTGCTTGAAAGCAGTCTAGGTAAAAAACAAAACAATAATAATTGTATAAAAAACCACTCGCAAAATGTGCACTTCTTCAAAATAAAGAAAAACGATGTTTGGCATCATTCAATATTATTTTTCACTTTGTTCAGTAATTAAATTTTTATATGTTTGATAGATAATCAACTGAAATTCAAAACTTATCAATCAATGAATATCAAAAATCGTCCAAACATATTAATGTAATTAAAAATATTCTGATATTGACCACTTTAGAATATTGATAATAATTACGCAAATTTAATTAAACAGTAGTAAGAGTAAGTAATGTTAGAAATGTTTGAGAACTCATCGATCAATGTATTCGCGACTACCACTACTCGAGAGGGAAGCGGTTGCTATGGTATGCTCATTCCTTAGAAATAAATACAAAATCACTTAAATTATTGAATCAATATAATCATCAAGAAACCTCGACGACGGAACAAATGCTTCGACGCTGCAACCTCGTAATATATAAATGCATTTTCATATCACAAAGTTAGCCACTACACAGAAATACGGTTGTAACAGTTATACAAAGATTTAAATCAGATGTAAAAACTGTTATAATTTCAATTTAAAATAGAAACATTTTTTGCCCCCGTTTTAAGTATTTATAAATATTTTTTTTTAATAATAACAATTACGATCATTATTATTTTAATACATAAATTATAACTTTAAAAATCAGATTGTACAGATTAATTTGGATATTACTAAAGAAAGACGAGCAATGGCAAAATAAAAAAATACGAGAAAAAATCTGATAAGCTGTCTAGTCTGGAGGTAATTTTGAAAAGTTTATTAGTAAAATATTTTTGATTTTTCAGTTCAAAGAAAAAAGTGATTGTTCGAAATCAGCAGTTTTATTTCCTATTATTATCGACACATCTCATGTGTAATTTTTTACATAGTCAACATTTTTTCCAACTATTTTTTTTTTCTATTTATCAACTTTTTTCAATACCTTATCCTTGTATCCATAATATATAGTATGTTTGTGTTAATTTAAGAAATAAATATAAAAAAATAAATTAAGAAAAACTAAAAAAAATGTGACATTTGGTGACACTTGGACACAAGTAAAACCTTTGAATAAATCTGTTATTTGGAAAAGAGTCCATTTTTTTGGTTATTTAAACAATTTTCAGCTAAAGAAATTTTGATCATACCTGCTTATTACGACCATTTGTATTAATAAAAAGATATATCCTGTTCTCTTTTAAAAGGGTGCCTTTAAAAACTGCTTAAGTAGCGAAATACTTCAAATATCAAAAAATAACATGATTTTTTGTCAAATAACCGATTCATTTGATTAAAATTATTTGTACTGAAAATAAATTTCAAAGAAAATGTCATATTTATCCACAGCTACCCTGCCACACATTACACTACTCACTTACGCATGCCAATGGGGGAATGTACGAGTCCCCAAACCAACTCATTCCTATTCGTTCACTACCCGCTCCCCACAAATTGTTGCAATTAGACCTTCACTTTTCCGACTCACAGCTCAATATAAAAAATTACTTCGAAAACTTTTTCCGCAAAAATAAAGACATTTTCACCAAACAATCTCACCACTAAACATTGGAACGCCTTCATCAATAGCATGATCGCTTAGAATACAATTGTTAAAAATTACTTCTGAACTTCTGAACATTTTTGAAATCCCAGTATGTCAGTTATTTTTCATAAATTTCAATGCAAACGATCAAATAATTAGTGGGCCGGCAGTTTACAGTGCGAATTTTGTCTAATATTCCACCACACCTGCATAATCGTTAGCGAATGCAATAGCAAAATGCATGTTTGTATATTCATATACATCAGTGGTAATCAAAAAGTGGTCTCTGCTATCTACGTACAAATCTAAAAATCATCCGAGCAATTTTTTAAATAATAGATCTAAATGCTATACGTCTATAATAACAAAACTAAAATCAAATCATGGAAAATACCTCGCTTAGCTATATCACGTAAATATAAAAAAATCTCTCTTCTTGTTGTTGTGTAGAATATGGAGATCTGAACCATCTTTTATTTGGCTGTGAGTTATGTAATAACAAGAGTAAATATGTACAACAACTTAGCTACTGTCAAATTCAATTCCAAATAAACCTCAAATAATAGCACTGAACAAAAAATTAGTATTTTAATGTATTATATATCTATATATTTTTTAATAAAGCCTACTAGTATATCTAGTAGATTTTATTACAAAATCAAACATAACAATCCCATCTTTGTATGCTATCCTATATCCATGATCCCCCGTTTAGCGTGATTTTTTTCCGTGTCTTTAAAAAATATCCTGACTGATCCCTGAGCGAGAAAAATGTCGAATCCTATGTCTTAAAGTAGTGTCAGAATGGTACCTGCGCCAAAAAAGTCTAGGGTTATAGGGTTAAATTTTACCTGTTATAATTTAATAACTATGTTGTATGCATAAAGGTATAACACATTGTAATAATTGTACTAATAGATGTACAGTAAATTGAATATTCAGTTCAATCAATTCACTGGATAATAAAATCACCTCGGATTTGAAAGACAAAGTCTAATCCTAGTTAAATCGTGTTATAATGAATCGAAATCTACTGTTACTGACCTGCATTAAAATTACAAACCGCAGCGCTTTGTTTCTACGAAATTGATGGAGGTCGGAAATAGTTTTAAACGCGCAAACATGCCGATTGCTCCTATCCATGTTTACATGCATTGCGTAAATCTATGCGATTACACTTTTTTACTTTACTCCCAATCAACATAGCAGCATTAATCCAAAGTTTTTGTTGCAACAATTACTGAAATTTGCTATTTCGTTTTTTATTTATTTTTATCTTTATTTTATATTTACGTAAATTATACGTAAAATATATTAAATATAATTGACCAATTGTAGTAGTAATGTCTAAGGTCTAAGGCAGCAGATTTCAATCTTTTATATCTCCCCCCCCCCCCATTACAGTGAATTATTTTGTCCCACACACCCACTCCACGATGAAATTAGTGACGATTTTTTTCGTTGCCCAAGCCGGAACAAACACTACCTTGCCATATTTATTATCATTGACCTTTTTTTTCGTTATCGGAGCTCTTCATTTCTATCGCTATCTCTCATTTCTTTCCAGCTTACAGTTTGAGAAACGCTGGTCTAAAGCAATGATTCTCAACTTTTTTTGTCATGGCCCATTTTCTGAGCGCAGTGTTCATTAATATATAAATGTAAAAAATAAATAATTGTTATTTTTGGAGTGAGGTGTCTAACAATGACGTCACAGTTCAAGAAACCTTACGGACTGCGGTACACCAAATTGCCGAGTGCAGAGGTTGAGAATCACTGGGTCAAATGTAATAAGGTATAGTAGTGTGCTATAAGCATACAAATAACTTATTGCTATTAAAATGTCTGAGAAAAATATTTAAGGAATTTACATCGAAATAAATGATACATAAAAAAGAAAAAAAAACTATAAATTCATTACACTACTTATATAGTTAGAGCAATCAGAATTATAACACTAATTAAATTATCTTCAATTGTAAAGGAAGTATTTTGTAAGATCAGCAAAACCACATTTTATTAGTCTAAAATAAATAGTAGTTACTTTTTTGACAGAATTTTGTATTTTGTTCATTTTGCTCAAATTCAATTCAATTATAAGTATGTATTATATTAATTTAATTTCGTGGATCAAAAAGTGCAACTAAATATTGATGTATTTTGTGCTTGTTTGTAATGTACAATTCCATTTATTCTTTATTTATTTAAAACTATTAGTTTTTATCCATTTATTTTAATTGTGCATGTACAAATAAAATTATTAAAAAAATAATTATATGCAATAACTGTTATTACTTCCATAAAATTATAAATTTTTTACTTAAAAAAGCACCGCACAAAATTTTAAATTAATTTTACAGTTGATATAATTAATTTTCGAACGATTCCGATGATCCAATGAAGACATTCTTTTAATTACGTTTTTATCAATTGTATTATTGTTGTTTTTACTTATATCTTAATTTGACAATAACCTGAATTAAGTAACTAATTTATGAGGTTAAATTATCGAGAAGTAAATTATAATTGAAATATTATTCAGTAAACATCATAAAACATAAAATCGGCAATTCTGCACATTTTTACTGAAATGAGATAGCCTGAATGGTTATTATCATAATAACCACAAAATATAGATTAAAATTTATTATTTATGTAATAATTTGTAAGAAAAATTGGCAAATATCAATATGTTAATTAATCCAATAATATTATTCACTAACATTATTTAATAAACATGTGTATTATATATTAATCGAAATGAACGCACGTGTCAATAAGATTACTTGTCAGATTCTTTAAAAATGATGATCTATGGCAAAAATCAAAATCTTAACAACAATATGCAGTAGCATTGAAATAACAATTTTAACATAACCAAAGTTTATTTACAACCACTAAGCAAAAAATTATCCCGCTATCTCATAATTTCATAAATATTTCATATATTTCATCATAAAATTTAATAAAATTCTGTTGCAACCGCAAGTTGCTGTACTAAAAAATCGAAAAATATCACGTTACATAAAATTTAATAAAGCTCCGTGACAACGTGCACCCTCGCATGCACCGCACTTTGCTATACTAAAAAATCTAAAAATTTCGTAGACATATAGAAAAATTTACATAAAAATTTCTTTTCTTTCTTTTTAGATTCGTATAATTTTTAATTAATTGATAAAAGCTTTATAAAAATTCAATATTTTTAAAAAATTTTAATTTATTTTTTTCATAATATTTCATAAATATTTGATAATATTTCATAAATATGAGAAATTTGCTGTCCCAAATATTTACTTCGTAGACTACTATTGCAGATCCGTAAATATAATTATACTTCGATTCTCAAAAGTAACACTCGTGCTATTAACCCAAAACAAATAGAAAATAAAGAGCAATATTGTTCCGATTATCAGCTGTTAACGAGTAGTTGTGAGAAGGAAAATATATAACGTCTACATATAAATTAAATTTTTTTTGTTTATACTATAATTATTAAATACCTAATTACGACGCGAATACTACGTACTGAAATATAGGTTTTTTTGTTTTCTATTTATTCATTTATAATTGATAATAGGAAAATACAGAGCGGTTTAAAAATAACGGCCAGATTATTATTTATTAATCAATTTTCAAAAACAGTGTTTAATGACATCACAAAAACTATCATTTGACGTCATCATTGTCAACTGTGTTTTTAGTTTTTTAAACGCCCAATCGTTGCTATGACAATTAAAATATTTACTTCACTGTCAAATAATAGTTGTTATGATAAAAAACTCTTCTTTTCTATAAACCGCTCTGTATAAAAAAAAATTAAAAGTCGATCGTGTGGACTAGTCGACCGACAAACATAGAGTGGACGTGTTGAAACATGTTTTTTGTATTATTAGTTAATTATAATTGATCATAGAAAAATGGATAATAATCGTCGACACAATCGATCAGTCTTATCGATAGGCATAGTGTGGAAATACCTTTACATCCACCTGTAACAAAGTGCTTCAACACAAAGTAGCTTTCCATTTTCCGTTTAAGTAAGCCAATTTTGAAGTGAGGTAAGCCAAGTTACTCACCTTAATTCACATTTGTATGCTCAATAGGAACGGTTTAAGAAAGCCGTTTATACAGTATCTAAGGGGATAGGTAAAATTCTTACTCTACATCACTTGTCATTTTATAAATGGAACGTTAAGTAAGGTAAGCTAAGAATAGCTAGGATTAGTGGTAAATGGAAAGCTATTATAACATTTTTTGAATACCACAACTCAATGCCGTTCTACCAATGGCCAATGATGCAGCATGTTGTTCCCTGCTCTCGTAACTTGTATGTGTAAGAGCTGCAACATCGCGCTGCATGACATTTCTTTGATCCGGTGGCATAAAACCGGCTAACGGGGACGGACGCTCCAAAAATCTCGTGTTGCGGCACTTTGTTGCAGATGGATGTTAAGGTGTGTCCACATTATGCCGATCGACATGACCAATCGATTTTGTCGACGGTTATTATATTTTCCTTTTATCAATTATAAATAACTATTAATACAAAAATGCATGTTTAAAAAAGTTCACACTATGCTTGTCAGTCGACTAGTACATACATACTAGGACCACTGAAGTAACGTGAACAAATCGAAAGTCGATCGTCGAACTTCATAGTGTGAACACGCGTTTACGCGACAATGTTATTATATTAATGATGTTGCAAGCAGCAAATGTGTACGAGTAATTAAATAATTAATTATTGTATGTATAACTTATGTATACCACAGTAGTAGTTGGTAGTATTGTACTTTTTTTTTCAAGTATTTGTATTATCTGCGTGAAGAAGCGATTGTGTGGCAAAACAATGTCGTAGATTATTTCAGTGTGCTTTGGAATAATACATTTAAATACGTAAAATCTAGACAACTAATTGGCATAAATTATTAATAACTATTTCAAAGTTGTTGATATACTAATGTGAATTTATGTAACAATATTTAAAATAATAGAATCACAAAATAGGTTTTCTTTAACAAATATTAACTAATATGCATTTACGGAAGCAATAATACAACATCACTACAATTCTCTTTATATCAAATAAGATACTACGTAACGTTTAAAGCAAATTGTTGACTAGAATTATGTGCAATGGAATGCACATAATTCCAGTCAACATTTTTAAGGCCCGGTTGCACCATCATCGCTTAAACTTTAAGCTGGGCTTAAAATATTAAGCTTAACCACAAACGTAAGGGACGCTTAGGGCCTTAAGCGACCCTTAGATTTAAGACATTAATATTGTGGGTTTAGTGAAAACTTAACCTAGTAAAATCATCTCTCTGCATCTGTCAAGTTTATTGAAATTTTCCAATCAACAAGAAAAAACATATTCGACTCATTACAGCAAACGTTTGATGACCAAGAAGGATTTGAGTAAATAGTAAGTAAATAATCCATATTTATTTACTCACTATTTGCTCAGTTCTTTTGGGTCGGCCAATTTGTGTAATCAACAATGATTTGCATGCTCCATGAATATTTAATTTGCGTCATGCGGCATCAAATATTCATAAAAAGAAGAAGGACGCATAATCTTTGCTTTGATTACAAATATTCACAATTTTATTTAATATTATTCGTTTGTTGATAATAATTGCGTCATTTTTTTGTTTATAAATATAATACAACCAACTTAGCGTGGCATATGGAAGGTATTTTTGCGTAACGATAGAAAAGGACGCATAACACGAGAGAGGTCCAACATATGCTCAGAGATAAAACCAGCGCTGGTTTTGTGTCTGAGCATACTCTAGACCTCTCTCATGATATCCCTTTCTATCGTTGCGCAAAAATACCTTACATGCTAAGTTGGTTATACTGTAGGTATGTCGTCATTTTATATATTACATATATTAGTTTCTATCTAAGCGGCAAAATACGTTGTTATGATTAGTTCCAACGGTATTTCTAAAATTAAGCAATGCTGCCACGTATAATTTATTTTAAACTCTGCTTTTCTAAACCACGCTTAAAATATGTCGGTGAAACGAAATGAGAATTAAAGCTACCCTTAAAGTTAACTCTGGTTTAGATCATTTTTGATTCTTTAAAATATTTTGATTGTTTGGTAAACGTTCACTAACTTGTTAAATGTATTCCCAAAAAAGAAGTCCACGATAGTTAGATAAGTTGGACAAACAGGTCGGCCATAATTTGCTCAGTAGCTTCCAAATGGTTTGAAATTGATTCTTGAGCCACTTTCAGACAGCAAGTGTGAAACTTGCTGGTCAACCATCTTCATCAAATTCAATCAAGGTCTTCAAATTCTTCCGAGAAGAGATTATTTAAGATTTTTCAATAACTATGCCGATTCATAGTGGTTTGAAAAAAGTAAATACCAAAAATTCTAAAGTAAAATACGGCATACACTTGTACTTTCTTCAAATATTGGCGATTGGTACCAAAGGGTGAATTCACATCACTCCAATAACAACAAAATTGACACACTGCATGTCCATTTGTGATTTATAAAACGGAGAATATAATATTTTTATGAATATTTTGATCCCTCTTTATTGTGCGTGACACGGTATTATTTTTATTTGCAGCATTAAAATTTTGAAAAATATCAGAAATGAGAAACAATCAACAACAACGGGCAAGAAAACAATGTATTATAAGAAATGCATACCATTGAGGAAATAAGCATTGCTTATGTTTCTGCCATTGTAATACATGCTTAATCAAGACATGGAATTATTGCATATTTATGAATATAAATTGGAATATATTTCTATAAAACTTTAATTTTTTAATGTACTTTTTACATTTTTACATTACGAAACAAATATTTTTTGCAAAGACAGGTTTACACATTACGACTAGCATCTTTTCTTTTTAAATAAGTACTTTTTTTTCAATCATAAAAAAAGCCTTCGTTGTTTCCTTTCCAACGATGTATACATTTTTATATAAATTATTTGAAAAAAGGTCAAGGAAAATAAGGTTATATAATAAAACATTACTTATTGAAATATATATTCGAAGGTGGCAACAACGAAATAAACAAAATGTAACAAAAGCAGTTTAGCATACATTATGATTGGTTAAAATAATTTAAACTATATGGTCAAAAATACGGTTTTCTACTCTTATGTACGCATTAAGTCGCAGAAAAACTTTCGCAGTGTGTTTGAAATGTCCATGAAATAGATAATAAAATACAAATTGAATGGTAGCTTTTATTATGTGATATTGCAATTTTATTAAATTTTACAAATATATTTTGTTTCTATCCCCATAACCAGAAAGTAAGTTTCGTTATATTTTTACTGTGGCAGCGCTATGATTGCGGTTCCGTGTATACGCGGCAGGTTCTCTGAGTCAAAGAGAAGAAGATGACTCCAGCTTGCTGTGAGCTGTGTACGCTTTGTAGTGCTTGTTTAAAATCTCGCCGCTTGTAAAATAAATGCAATGTTTACTGTCAGACGCTTAAGAAATTGCGTTGAGGTACGCGTATAGTGGCGGCTTACTATCGGCGCCGACAAGCTGGTTTCTTAAAAATGGGGTTGCCAGAAGCTAAAAGTATTTTGTAATGTATGGCGGTGACAAAACAAATACAATTGTTGTTATTATTGTTATAACAAAGATTGAGTTTATTATTAGCTATATCTAAATGATATTGGGCTTCTGCAATGTCGAGTTTTATTTATTTATGGTATAATTTAATAATTATCATTATTGCGTATTTATTACCCACCCGCCATTAAATCTACTTGGGGTGTTTCCGACCTTTTTGAATTATAAGATTAAATATAGCAAAGGGTTGAGTTTTTTACATGCTAT
>JARJEC010061566.1:0-15411 GCA_030264575.1 Tachinus sp. AB-2021 | reverse complement strand
TTTGATGGAACCAACAGCTTATAAGGTGACTTCCGAACAACCAGTGGATTGAAAACGGGATTAAAATTGGTCACATTTTTGGGGTTTGAACCCACGACCTCTAGCTTGCTAGGCTAGCACTTTACAACTGAGCTATCCACTAAAATATAAAAATATACCTATTAACATAATAACGTAAATTACATGTATAATATCATCATCATCATTATAGTGGATAGCTCAGTTGTAAAGCGCTAGCCTAGCAAGCTAGAGGTCGTGGGTTTCAAACCCCAAAATGTGACCAAATTTAATCCCGCTTTCAATCCACTGGTGGTTTGGAAGTCACCTTATACGCCGTTGGTCCCATCAAAATCCCGCTATGACAAGCCATCGGCTTAATTAGGGGCAATGATGTAAAACATAAACAAATTAAAAAAAAATTATCTCTTGACAAGAAGGTACTACGGGGTCCACTACTAGGAACTAGTAACCTAGTCCAGTCGTATTTTCATTATCGAAGCCTAGTTTATGTAAAATTTAAGCGCTACCACGGGATAAATGTAGACTTAAATGTTTCTTAAAAAAATTAGTGGCAAATTTTACATTTAGTAAAATTCTAGATAATTCTAAACAGTTCCAAAAATAATTACAAAAATTTCAATTATTTATAAAAATTCAGCTCAAAACTGTAAAAACTGAGTGTATTTTTAGAACAAATTCTACATAAATCCACAAATATACAAAGTTTCACACATTTCTAAAAAATTTAATTGAACATGTAACATTTAAAATTTCACTCAATTCTACAAAAATATAGCTTCAAAAGAAATCCAAACAATTCTACACAATTAAAAAAGAATGTGTAGAATCTAAAACTAAAAAAAAATTACATAATTCCAAAATATTAAAAGAAACTACTCATTTCCACAATTCTTGACAATTTTATATTTGCATACAACAAAATTACCGTAATTATTCTTTAAATTTCTCTAAATTCTTCGACTCTCAAAAATTTTCTTGTGATCGTATGTTACGATAGTTTGCAAAACAATGACTACATAAATAGGTATTCTGGACAAATATTTATGAATTTAATACATTATCTAATCAGAATTTAATCAAATGTTTTATTAAAAAAAAACATAACTAAGAATCACTTAAAAAACACACGCAAATAAACAATATCGAAATTATCTTTATAATGGTTGAGTTAGATAAAAACTGCCTTAAAAATAAAGATTTAGAGCTAATAAATATATTTTGTTGAAGGTCATTATTTCAACAATCCCTTAAGTTTATTGTATAAATAACAAGTTGACAATTGCGCTTTTAAAATTTGTTCAAAATAATATAATTCAAAATAATGAAACAATATAACATGCATGATAATAGACTATCAGATAAATATTATAATTAATTATAATAAATAAATAAAATTATTATTAAAATGCAATAAACATGAACATTAATAAATTCAATAAAATTGAAGAAGCTAATATAAAATAATTACTTATCAATTGAAACTACAAAATTTAAATAATAAATATTAATAGAAATCGAATAAAATTAGTAATTATTAACATAGATATGGTCAAAACATAGACAATGTTATAAATAATAAAAAGAATAGGACTGTTTTAACAAAATAAAAATAAAAATTCGATCCATGTTGGCTATTATTACTGTGTTAGCAGCTGCTTTAAAAAGCGGTACTGTTGTCTGACTTTACTATTGCTTCGAATTTTTTATATACAAGGGTGGGTACTAAAATCCGTCCAATGCTAAATATAACTTGCTTATTTTTATTTGTTATGTTACATTTAATGACGTGTTAGGACGCAAATTGCCATCTTCACCTTTGTAATTATGCAAGACCAACAGCATAAAGTTCCCATAGAAAATATAACCTATATTGGTGACAGTAGCAAACAATATCATGACTGACAGTGACAATATGGAGTTCCAAAATGCGAAGCTTTCTATGAAACATTATTTTCAATGTTTCACATCTACCAGGCGTCCCGACAACTCTCCCTTTTTATATTATTGAAGGAAATGAATAAAAAATATACAAGTTATAGCATTGAGCGGATTTAAGTATCCGCCCTATATACACTGCTCAACAAATGGTACACACATCTTTATCTTTCAAATTAGAGGCAGCCGAAAGTATCAACTTTTATATATTGTTCTTTTAACATTACTAAACAAGGCACAAACAACAAATTTTATTTGTTATAATTTAACGCTTTTGGTGTTACTCGTATAATACCAAGAAAACTAAAATTGATTTTTTATTAATTAAAATGTAATTCTAGCTTTTTCGTTAGCACGGGAATGAGGAATACCTAACTTTAGCTAAAGATGTAATTTCTATATAATTAGATTCAATATCATCAAATTTTTGTAATAAATGTTTTTTTTTGTTACTGATACTTTCTAATATGTTTTTCTTATTAATTAGTTACTGAGGAAGACGACTGATTAAATTCTTGACGTCTAACTTGGATAAAGAATTTTTGTTAAAAATAATTTCTGTGATTAAAATCAGAGTTAGTTGTAGATTAATCGGGTTATATTTTTTAGCACTGCTATAACTATGGAAGATAGCATTCCTTCAGCAACTCAAGAACAAATTTTTGAAAACATAAAATTGCACAAGGAAGTTTTAAGTAATGTCAAAATGCAGCCGTGGAATATGAGAAAAAAGATAAAATTAGTTATGCAAGCTAAAACATATATAAAGAAGCACGAAGGAGAACTTCAAGAACGTTTAGCACAAAGTCACTCAACAAAAGACATGCTAGCAAGATATAATATATATTTAGTAAAGGTATAATTTACATTAATTTCTACATTTTATAATACAGTTTGTTCTATTATCTTTGCAATAAATAATTTAAATACACTTAATTATATTACTACTGAAAGTATATTTTAGAAATGGCATCAATATAAACGAGAAGCTGCAAACATATCAAACTGGTTAATTCCGTGGGAATTGAGAATAAAGGAGATTGAATCTCACTTTGGTTCTGTTGTAGCTTCCTATTTTATATTTTTACGGTGGTTGTTTTGGGTAAATATGGTCATCTCCACAATTTTAATACTTTTTGTGACTGTTCCTGAGGTAAGTTTAAATTAAGTTAAATGAGAAATATTAGTCTACAAATATGGTAACTTATTTTCAATATTTAAGTAATGCGTATTATCTACATTATTATAATAACATAAATTACATAGAGGAATTTTAAAGTCTTCTTTAGAATTTTTATACCGTTCTAAAGGTTGATTCAGCAGAAACTGTTTTTAATTATTTGTTATTTGTTTACTCAATTTATAGTGTTGGTTGTAAATATATATATATTACACAAGATAATAAATTTGTCTGGATTTATAATAATTTATCATATTATCCGTGCATTTTAAATATTGCTACAATCTGCTGGACACTTTGATAATGGTGACGTTGCGCAGCCATTATTATGACACAATGGGGTCCCAGTCTCACCTGCTAGAGCAACATAACATAACCTTTATTGGACTGGGTCTTTAGTGTGTTTGTAAATAGAGATTCGCTGTTAAAAACTTGTTTGATCTGTGTGATTTGTGATATAAACTTTTTATAAATAATGAAGAACATATTAATAACAAATATGAATCGTCGATTAAACGATTGCCTAAGTGAATTAATCAAAGAAAGCTCAGAAAAAAAAATGCTCACAAAATCTGTATATTTGGAGATGCTAAAAAAAAATATAATATAATGTAAAACTAAAATGACGAATAAGAAACCAGAACATTATCTGCGTTTACGAAAATTTGATGTTCTGACTATTGGAAAAATGGACAAACTTATTGTGCTTGTAAAAGATGGTAACGTTATTATTTATTACACACACACTGAAGAAGTATTCCAGATATTGCATGAATCTCAAATTACAATTCGACACTGTGGTAAAGTATGACTTGAAAAAAGAAGCGTAATATTCCAAAAAAGGATTTAGTGGTAACACCTAGTGTGCGTTTAGGGAATGGAAATGCTTTTTTGTACGTATTTGTATTTTTTTTTTCTAAAAAAGAGTTTTTCTTTAATCGTTTTTAAACAAATGAAATTCTCGCTCAATTTAAATTTAAAAAAATATATAAATTACTTTTCTGTTAGATATTCTATAAGCAAATGAAATGCTTTGTTGGAAATATATTGTTTTTTTTATTATTCTATAAAAAATACTCTGTCGTAAGATTTGCAAAGATAAAACTTTAGCCACAGTTCATCATTTTACAATTATCTACACTAATTACTTAAATAAAAATGTAACTTTTATTATACGCACATTTAAATCAATAAATTATTTTAATATAATTTTTTATAAAGTAGTTATAATTTAAAATTATTTTACAAATAACAAATAGTTTATTTTTTTTATTCAATGTTATTAATTTTTTTTATATCATATTTTAAATAAGGTTATATGAACTGTCTTTGAACTATTTGTAATAAATAATAAACGCGTTTTAGATGTTTTGATCCATTTGAAAAAATAATTAATTATTATTTATTAATTATCGGCAAAGATTTGGATCGACGGTCGTAGTATCCAGAAAATAAAATTTGGTTTTTTTCGTGCAGACAAAATTTTGAAAGTAGAGGGATGGAATCAATTATGTTTTACCGTCAAGGGTAAAATGAAACTTTTTTGTTTCGGACCTGTCAAGTTGCTGGACATCGTTGAGGCGTCATGAGCCGCGGAAGGTTTTCACAAGAACCGCAATAACTCCGGAACGCTTCGGTGGATTTTTTTTCGACTCCGGCGTCGGAGGAAGAAATAAAAAAGGTGCAATTTCCGTAAGACATAATAAGGTAGAAAAAGATGCTAAGCCCTATGTTGACAGGTTGCATAATGTTTGTCTTTGCCTCACTTTTGATGCGACAAATCTATTGCCCCGCCTTCCAGTTACGTAGTATAGATTTCACTGTCTAACGTTTCCTAAATTCAAATCGATTTTAGTCAAGAACTTTGATGTAGATCTAACTTCATATTATACGTACGTTTGGGGCCAAATTTAAATCACTTATATATATTAATTTGTTTATTTTATAAATAAAATAAGTTCATATTGTTACTTTTTGAGGTATTATTGGTATGAGGTATTAAGTTAAATTAAATTAACTTAATTTAATTAATTTAAAAAATGCTATGTTTATTTATTATTTATTTATAAATTATTACAAATATTTTAAAATAATTAATTGTAAGAAATAATGCCTGTGTAAAATCAAACAATTCTTATTTAAATAACATATGTGCAATTAATTGAAGGAAGTATTAACGTGTACAATTAATTTAATTGTAATAAATAATTCCTATGCATTGTTGAATCAAACAATTCTTAATTAAATAATGTGTGTGATTTGTTGTAAGCTATAAACATTGTTTCATTTTCTGAAATACAGTTTGTTATATATTTTTACCGTGGTTTTGGTTAACGACGTAAAATTTATTTTCTAAGCTTTTACCGTGGTTTTGGTGTAAGATTTAAAGTTTGTTTGCTAGGCTTTTACCGTGGTTTTGGTTTAAAAACTCAAGTTTGTTTTCTAAGCTTTGGCCGTCGTTTTAGATTACGACCTAAAGTTTGTTTAAAAAATTATTATTTCACAATAATTTGCATCACAATATTGTAAAAGTATGGAACATTTAGCTTATATCTTTACGAAACTTGCCATTCTTACTAAATTTGCCTATTTTTTTTTTATTTTCAAAATTTGTCAAAAATTTGCATCTATGTTCAGTTTGTGACTACGAAAATGAAACCGAAGTTTTTAAAACAAGCCTTCAATTTTTTTTAAATTAAATTCTCTTTCACCGATGAGGTGAAAAATTACGTTTTAAAAAAAGTTAAAAAAATTTAGGTCGGAGCGTCGTGAAACTCAAATTTCCCCACCTAAAATGAAGCGATACGTTCGAATTTGCAGTGATATATTTTTAAAAAACATTGCAACTCAAAATTTTAAGAAAAATGTTTGTCAAAATATTTTTTTTTAAATTATTTTTCAAAAGTTAGTATCCAAGCTCAGTTTCTTTCGAGAAACACGAAAATCAAAATAATTCTTTTTTTTAATTCCATCACTTTTTTTTAAATTATATTGTTTCAACGGAAACATCAAAACAATAGAAAAATGTGCAAATTTTGATCGGTTTTTTGCGAAAATCGGTTTGTCCGATTAAAATTGCGCGAAGAAAACGACGGCAACGTGGGAAAATTAAAAAAAAATTGTAGCACCAAAGATTTTCCAGAAAAATTGGAAAAACGATGGGGAAAATACGTCGACGACTCCGGGTCCGGAAAACCGGATTTTGACAACCCTTCCGGAATCAATCGAAATTTTTACCGATTATGGAACAACTCAGGCCGCGTCCAAAAATTGCAACCGGTCGATCTCGTCCGAAGGTACTTTTTCGATTTCGAATGTGCCACCAATTTGGGTGCGGGGAACGCGAAAACGACCTAAAAATAATATATAATAAAAAAATCTTTTCAATTGTCTTTCGCGCTTTCGTAGTCGCGCGTCGTTCCTCTTTCGATTGCCGCAAATCCGGAAGCGATCGGTCGAAAACGAAAGAAGCAGACGGCCGTGGCACTAAGTCGCATTTGGCCAAAAAAGCCGTTTTGAAATAATGTTTATGAGAATTGTTCGGTAATCAGGTCCTCAAAACCTCTGAGAATGTCGAAGTACTTTTCGACCTTTTGATGGAGCTAGCTCAAAATCTACCATGACGGAAACGAAAGGACTAGTGAGATAAAAATGTGCAATAAGATTTCCTAAAATTTTGGTGAAAAAAAGAACAAAGATGTTTTAGTAACGTATAGGTTTTCACTTGAAGGCGTCTGCAGAGGTTGGTTTTTAAGTTAGATCGCCAGTCATATTATTATAAAATACTAGACAAAATTGACACCAACTGGACGAAATATTTTTTTTAAAAGTCCATATGTTTAGTATCTTTCCAAAACACCTCAAACGCATTTAGTTATATATCGGGGTCGATTCTGGTGTATAAAAATTGCGCGCGCCGGATTAATAAATTCTCATGCAAGATAATAGAACCCGTTTTATTTGATGGATAAGTACGGCTAAATATGTCCAGAAAAGTTGCGCGTAGAAAAACATGCGTTTGTATACAACTCATTGACAGAACGATCGAATGCGCATGCTCACGCACGAGATTTTACAAATGTATGTCATATAAAAATAATGGAGTCAGTTTTAAATTTCTAATATAAAATTGCGCGCGCAATAATTGTACCAAAGTTAATACTAAAAACAGTCTCGTGTCAAGCGCCTCTTTCTAAAAATTGAATGCAAGATGTCAAGGCAATTTAATTCATATGCAGTCGCAAGCTGATGACCAATATAAGTTTATACGTGTCTACCAAGATCGTTTAATAAAATTTGTTCAACTGAGACTTTTTAAGGCCACTAGAACCGAGGAAGTCGCACATGTACTTTTAGATATTTTTACAATATTTGGAGCACCCAATATTCTACAGAGCACCAACGACCGAGATTTTGCTAATAATATTATCAAAGACCTTTGCAGTACTACTTTGCACTCTCAATGTCAAGGGTCTTTAGCAAGGGCAAATCAGGATTTAGATAATATCCTATACTCATGGCTACACGATAAATATCAAATAAATGGACAGTAAGATTGCGTTTTGTTTAATTGAAGAAGTATTATCTCATCACACTGGACATCAATAGAAAATAATGAGTTGATTTTTATTGTTTATTAAATGTTATTTACTTGTAACAATTATACGTTTCTTTTTTAATTTTTGAAATATTAATACTTTTTTAAATTAAAAATATTGAAAGAGTGGTTTATTCCAAAATGCCCTAGCAAATGAATATTTTCAATAATACTTATTATTTTGCATGAGTTTTAGCATTTTTAATATATCATTACGAATACTGCCTCATTAGTTAATTGGACCATAGCAGGTACACTAATAAAAGAATTACAATGTAACTAAGCACATGGTGCTAAGTTTTTAACTGCTATAGTTGATGTTTAAATTAGTTAAATAGCTACATATTTATTAAGTATATTTTATTTATTAGTTATAGAAAAGTTCTGAAATTCAAAATTGCAAAAATTATTAAAATTTAATCTCAATTCCACTCATCGATTTTACATCTTTTCTCATTTTTTGCATTTGCATAATGAAAAATGACGGAAATTACGTATTTGGATCAAATTTAATACACGTGTGCCTGACTCCTCAAGAAACTTTTTCATAATCGAAAAATGTATATTAATATTTTGCTTGCCACACTAATAACGTAAATAACTATCGCAACTACTATTTGCACTACCGCCAATTCAACTAGTCGTAAAGGCCGAACACGTTTCTAATCTTGATACTCACAGACTGAGTATAACAAACAAACGTGTTGCATGAGTAAAAACTGTAATGATGAGGTCAGATTTCTACCGTCGCAAGATAAGTGGTTAAAGAAAATATACTAAAAAACAGGTAGGGAATCATTTAGTACACACATGAAAGATCAATTTAATAGATTGATTATTATCATAAGCTGACAGCCAAGCAGCATTACGTGCAAGACGATATGCCAGAAATAAAATTCAAACTGGTTTTGCACTGTATAGAGAGTTTGAAGTCAAAACAAAATACCAAGACATAAAACCTTATGGCAGACTATCTAGCCAAAAAGGAAATAACTGGGATATTTATTGGACCACAACACACTTTTGGAATTCCACACAAGAACAAACTTGCAACGGAACACAGCACCCTGTAAAAAAGCTGTCAGGGGATTGATATTCCTAACAGAACTAACACAAAATACTCAAAATTAATATCGCATATAAGTGGAAACAAACTACAAAGGCTTACAGGACTTATTACCGGACACTGTGGTCTTTAAGCACATGCATATATTGGGTCTACAAAAAGATTCATTCATGCTACGTATGCTTGGAGGACAAAGAGACTTCGTACAACATGTAACGCACAGTTTACTTTAGCTAGTATACGCTCATCCAAAAAGAGCTGTTAAAGGTATAAGACGTCGAAGGTACACAATTTCACCACCAGGGTCTCAGTGCAAGGCCATTTGATGAAAGAATTATATAAAAAAAATAAAAATGTAGGTTATGTAGAACTTACATCATTGGACAAATCAACGTAATTTTAGACAACTCAACCTGTAAACACAAAAAATTTCATAACTTGTATTCCACCTTATCAACTAATATAATAATGAAGTCAAAGTGAATGGTTGTGTGCCCAAATTTTCCAAATCTTGTATTATTTTATAGTAAATTTATAAAAATATCTAATACAATCATAACCACTATTTATTTATTGAAATATCAAAACAAACTGAATCTATTGAGACAATTATTTTGCAATCAATAAAAAATTTAGTATAATAAGTTTGATACAATTTTTTTTACAAACGGGAAAGAAACTGGACATTTTGTTTGTCGGAATCATGACATCATTTTTTCTCTCCTTAAAGACAATTGATTACATTTCCTACCGAGTGAGTGAAATTTGATTACTAATAATAAACACATTTATTTTCATAAAATTTATACATACATACATATTGTGGACGTAATGAAAACAAATCACATGATGAATTAAATCTAGAAATGATGATTTAAATAATCGCTATATGGTTTTAAAATTACAAAGTAAATTAAAAACTGTTCGCATTAGTATATCCTAGCTCAAGTGTTTATTAAAAACTTCATACATTTGGCATATATATTTAATTGATGAGCTGGGTAAATATACTCGGTACCATGCCTCGAATAATAAAAATTTGGAAAGTGAGTCAAATAGGTGTTTATTATGTTTGTATAGAAATTTTATACATTCGCAAATATACAAAGCTAGTAAAGTTAACACACCATCGGCTAAAAACGCCTATACATCTCTCGTGACTTGATGTTGAACAATAAAGAAATTGTTCTTTTTTGAATTACAAATAGTTTTATGGTATCACTGCTATTACCCCAAAATATTAAATATTAGAATAGTAAAACATTTTGCTTATATACGTGTTAGTTTTATACTAAAACTTTCATAACATAACAAGATTGGTTTAATTTGGATAAAATATATTCAATATGTTCCGTATATTTTAAAGTATGACCAATAACGACACCTAGAAGTTTTGCGGATTTGCTAAATGAAAAATTTTGATTATTAATGTTTATTTTAGATATTGTTGGCACTGACTGAGATGTTTTAAAATATAAACAATTTGTTTTTTCTTTATTTTAAATTAGTTTATTATACTTAAGCCAATCCTCAACAATAGACATAACACTATTTCCCTCTTCAATAAGGTCACTAACAGTTTTAGCTTTGAATAATACCTTTGTATCATTCGCATATTGTATACATTTATTATTTAAATGTTTTGAAGGAAAGTCGTTATATATATATATATATATATATATATATATATATATATATATATATATTATAAATAGAAAGACATCAGATGAAATCATTTATATAGATGAATTATTAATGCCAAATACGCACCAATAACATCTGTAGATGATGTTGAAAAAACTTTTCGGCATATAAAAACTTGTTGACTGATAGAAGAAGGTCATTTTTAATGAAAAATTAGGGAAAATATATAATTTTATTAATTCTTTTAAAAATGAATTATTATAATAATTATTATTATTGTAGTCAAATTATTATTATTTGAATTTACTTTTGCTTCTTTTGTTGTGTTTATGATTTTTTAATGCATTTAATATGAAAAAAACTTATTTTGATGTTTCTTAATGCTTATTTATTTATGCGCCTATTTTGTAGTATTTACGCATATAAGTTCCAGATCTAGTTATAAGGAAATGTTGTAATAAAGTATTCGTGGATATTCAATTGAAAAGTTGCGTCTTATACGCCCGAGTTTTGGGTTCCCAGTCCCGAAGCGGTTTTAAAAAAATACGATTATACGAATTATTTCATCTTATGGTTTTAGACATAGTGCATAATGGATTCCAAGATAAATTTATATAAGACAGAATTATTATTATTCCATGTCAGATTTATTTTTCTTTGCAACATTTTCGGCTTACCATAGATTAAGATATTAAATATTAAGATATTATTTTTTTTTTTCATTTCATGCCTTTAGCAATCATTTCCCAAGTTTCTGCGTATAGGTTGAGAAATTACGCTGTATACAGAGTGGCCAAGAGCTCCCGGAAATAATATCTGGGATAGTAAGCCCTAACCGCAATGGGTGATAGAGCCCATAAGATCAAATTTAAACCCTCTTATATGGGGAAGAGGGGTAGCTTAAAAATGTTAAATAGAAATCCCCACGTTTTATTGCAGATTCGGATTCTACCCAAAAAATTACATGTCTTTTGTATGAAACACTTTTCTTTTTGCGCGATAGATGCGCTGTAATCGTCAAAAACTATATTGTAAACGGTACGCCTTGATTACAGTGCCAACTATCATGCAACAAGCGTTAAATACAAAACTTCCGTATTTTTTCGCGTAGAATCTGAATCTGCGATAAAAATGAAGGTCGTCTTCATTTCACCTCCACTGGGTGAGTATTTTTTATCTTAATCTCAATTTAAAAAAAATATATTTTTTTTAAATTGGGGTTTCTATTTAACATTTTTAAGCTACCTCTCCTACCCTATGGGGTTGGGTTCGGTTAGGTTAGGTTAGCTCATTGCGATTAATTACTTTCCCAGTTATTTCCTCAAAATTTGAAAACAAATTTTTTAAAAGGGGTTGCATAAAAAATGCCATTTATTGCGATATTTGTGAGGCCGGTATCACTTCCGAATATCCCGGAAGCAATCTTTCGAATATTAAATGGAATTTTAATTTGACAATTTGAACACAAAAACGTATCGATAAAAATTGACGATCGGTGCGATTTTGTGTCAAATTAATTCAAAATAACAAAAGAAAATGTTTATGGTTCCGTTTAACATTTTCAAGATGGCGTCGTTTCCGTACTAATTGGAAGTGATATCGTCTACACAAATCATCGCATAAATAACTATTAGTGTTTGCACGAATTACTTAGGGCACGAGCGACAGCGAGTTAAATAAACGCAATGAGTGCAAAAAAAAAGATTTTATTTACAGAAAAAATATGAAGGTTTTCTTTCATCATTAACTATAATAATAACTACTATAATAATAAATAATTTTTTATTATTATAGTTATATACAAAACATGAACAGGTTGTATGCACTGCTGCCATGTATGCAGTAAACACAGTAAAATTGAGTAAATCGGCTAAAATTGTAACTAAAACTGACAAAAAAACTTAAAATAAACATTATTTCGACCAAATTTGGATGACAACAATCAGTATACCGGGTGACAACTGAAACAGGCTCATATTTATTTATAATATATAAGATTTCTTTAAAAAAATTATGGATTAAAATACTTTTCCGAACAAATTTATATCACAAAAAAAATTTAATACTTGTCCAAAACAAGTATTTTTTATTATCGTTTGATAAAAAACGCTTTTACGTGATGCTATGGTACTAAGGGGGTTGCATTTGAAAAAGTTACTAAGTTACAACCTAAAAACTAATTACGTCGTTTATAAAAGCGCGCAAATCACTCAATTTTGAATAAACTGGCAAAGTGATATTTTTCCGAATAATCCCATTGTATTTAGATGTTGTTACTATGAGAATTGAAAAAAATCTTTTTGTTCTAAATTAGGTTGTTACCAACATTGTTGAAATTCTTATTTATACTTAAACTCTACTAACAAATCCAAAATTTACTAGGTGTTTTATTAAATAAACAAAATTGATGTTATTTCCGGGTAAACCGGATTTTATATTTTTGAAATATTTATCGGTAAAGTAGGGTATTTTAACCCATAAAAATTTCCTAAAAGGTATTCATAAGTAAAAAAGATATAGGCGTGTACCTGTTTCTACATGTTTCACTAGTTACCCATTATATGCTAATAATTGCCCAACGAAATATTTTTTTACAAAACCGTATAAGAACATGACCATTTTGACAATTCTGGTGGCAACCTTTGCAACCACTAAAATCGTGTCATAATGACCATTTCCCTCACAACTTCAGCCAATCATATTAATAAATATTATCAAAATTGTCTAGCAACGAACGAATATTAGCGAGTATTTGATGCACCATGAAAATATCCAGGTATTTGCACGTGTGCATTGAGCGAATTTTTGTTTGAAATTTAAAAAATGAGTTCTTTTAGTTTAGATCATTTAAGCTGGTGTCAAATAGATGAATAAATTGATATTAACGCGTCTCTTCATTTTATTATCTGATTTACGTTTAAAATTGTTGTGATACTGTTACAACCTTAATTTTTTGTCGTAATTCATTCAAAAGCAAATAGTTTGTTTTATTTATCATTTCTGAAACTTTCTTCGGGAAATAGTCCTCGATATATCCCTCTTGCATGCCATCCTTGGCACTTCGTGCACTCGTAAAAATATTCATGCAATTGGGATATAACTACCGAACATCCCATTTGATTTACATTGGCCATTCACGCACTGTTTGAGATATTTCATGCACGGTTTCAATAATGGGACAATCGAATCTAGCGTATACTTTTTGAATAGTAAGCAGATAAATAACCATTATGTCCGACTAAATGATAAAGTTCGCTTTACGGTGTAGGCCTTTCCGGCATTTAAATACCCCTTTATAGTACTAGTAAAATAAAATAACTTTATTTTCAATTGTGTCAAAATAAGTATTCATTTATTTAAATTTACAAAATATACTCTACTCCTGTAATTATTATATTAATTCTTGATATTTATAACGCAGTTATTGTTGCCACAAATATTCATTCCAACTTCTTTGTTTTCTATTACAGTCAAACTCCAAGCGTGTTGTTGATTTTCGATAGTAATGTTTTTGCAAATCAGGGTTTCCTAACGAGGTACCTTAAAAGAAATCTCGCCTAAGATTTATTCGCAATGATAATTTTCTTATTTTCAATATCTTCGTTGTAGCCCAACCCCGTTCCTTTTTATTCCTTCCATACTGACTCCTGCGTTAGCCATAATTGTTGAAATACGCAAGGAAGTGCTTAGATTCTACTAGTCATAGTGAATATTTAGCGGCAGCAGCTGCAAAATTTGTGATTTTATACCACATTAGAATTATTAAAACTGCACGCTTGCATACCGAACGGTCTGACAAAATTATCACAACAAAATAATAAACAACTTCGTAACCAAGGCGACAAAATGCACAGTATTTTAATTAAATTTATTATTTTTTTATCTGAAACATCCTATGCAATGGCGCGTTAGGACGCATGTTGGTATGGTCATGGCAAAAAAACGACAAGTCTGACAGTGCCAAACAATACCATGAATGACGGTGACAATATGGACAAAATTGTACAGCTTCCTTTGAAAAATGGATTTTGATGTTTCACATCTACTAGACGTCTCGCGACGCCCCCGCCCCTCCTTTTTTTAATAGAAAAATTAACCAAATGAAGGCATAAAGCGTAGTATGCAATTCGTACATAATTATACTTTATTGACTTGCCGTATGTATACCCTCGCTCGCAAACACGCTCTGCTATATACTTTAGGGCTTATCAATAAAGATTCACATTATGTACTTATTACATAAATAACTCTTAAATGTATATCTTTTAACATGTGTATTAATTAATATTGAATTACGTTGGCAACCTTACCAAGGCTTCTTTAATAAATTAATATTACAAATTACCTTATTTATTCCATGTTTTCTAAAGTATTAGTGTATTTATAGCGTAAATTGTTTTAAGTAGTAGAAGCAGTATCAAAGGTTTTTAAACTTTTCCAGTAGTTTGTTGAAATGATGTCACAAGTTAAATTTTCATCAATCACATACCTAAATATTTTTTTTTTTTAACTAATTCAATTTCATTTAAACCATTAAAATGTGAAATATGTTTATATTTTGGTGTGTAAGTGACCTTACACATATTATATCTTTATTTATTTTATTGTAGTTGACTGTACTTGTTGAAACATTTTAAATTAATATAAATAAAATAAAATAAATTGTTTCAAAATATATAACGTATCTTTTACGACGCACTTTTCGATATACGATATCTTCGTCAGATAAATAGTAATAAATATAATAAAAAATAAATGTAACAGATGTATAAAAATATCGTTATTTCTTTGCCTTATTTATTTAGTCCATTAGGAGACTTTTCGGGACTCAAATAAATTCGTACTTAACAACCTATCATACTTAGTACTAAGGGGTACAAGAAATAGATTATAAACACATCGTCAAGAAAATGTAAAAATAATCTTAATACAACCTCTGCTTTTATAGCAATTAGGTAACATTTTAAT
>JARJEC010061541.1:0-14690 GCA_030264575.1 Tachinus sp. AB-2021 | reverse complement strand
TTATTCTTATCAAAGATTTTTAGGTCATTTCTTCCGATAAAGTTGATTTATATTTCCTTAAATATAACAGCTATTATTTGGATTTATCTTATATAAATTTGATAAAATAAAGCATTTAAAAAAATAGGGCAAGTTGTAATATAAAATATTTGTTAAAAAGTATATAAAAGATAAATCAAAAACACTTTATATAATTAGACATTTCTGTAACTGTAATTTTACTCAAAATTATAATTATGAATATACATTCACTTTATACTTACAATTTAATTACAATCTTGCATCTCTCATCAACATTATTTTTGTTATGTTTATTATATTTTGAGATTTATTAAATTATTAGGTAAGGCAAGGTAATAAACTAGATTACAATTATAATATCTACGAAATGTATTAAAAAAAAAGGTTATATTTTTGACATTAACGGAATATTAGTGTAATTTTATCTTCTTAAATTTAGTTTACATCCTTCTAAGAGCTGAATTTCTGTCATCATTAAATTATTATTAGGTATTAATACACAAGAGGTCGATTTTTTACCTGGTGACATTTTTTTTGGTTACGAAAACCTATTGTACATGAAATTTATTCGAGAATTAAGGGCATGGAAAAATCGCGACACGAAGTGGAGATTTTTCCTATGTCCCTTAATTCGAGAATAGTTTATAATTGGAAATAGGTTTGAGCCACATAAAAAAAATTTACCGTGGTATAAAATCAACCTAGTGTGTAAAGGTGAGTAATATATGATTAAATATATAGTGTATTACTTAAGAAAGAATTCATACATTGCTGTAATTTTACACATTTTCTGTGCAAAAGTGCAGGTTAATTGTTAGATTCTTGTCAGATTGATTTTATTATTTTTTATTTATTAGTCTGTTTCTCTAAAATTTTTATCACTATAAATCAATTCTATTGGTCGATTTTTTTAAATATACAAATTTTGATTGGTTGATGAAATAAGAATATATTTTTTCACTTATTTCAATTATGATTGTTTAAAAACCAGTGTGATGTGCTTCAAGCCACGTTATCTTTAATGAAAATGATTTCACTCCACCTGTTGTGCACGTAATAATTAGCAACAAATAATTAGCTTGTTAATTATTGTGTTGCATGCAGTTTATAAATAATTCCAAAATTGCCCGACAAAACGCGGCCGTAGTCACAGAATTAATCTTCATTAATGTAATTAGTGTGATTTTTACGCGTATTTATAGAGCACCATGCACACTGGCTTTACTCTTATTTCCTCGACGGATCTGCCAAGACGTGTGGATATAGCATCAAATGTGTTGCTTTTGCAGTTATTTCATTTTACAGAAATATACACAAAGAATGTAAAAATATACTGCAAATAAAAATGCAAACAGCCATATTTTATTTTAGACATGAAATGAATTGCTATAATCAGGCAAAACTTATTGAAAAATGTGTTAAAAAGAAAGTGTATCGAAACAAGCATATTTTGTTTCTGGGTTTATTTAAAGAATTCTACAAAGAAAACAAACATTTAATTATATAAGTGTTGCATTTAAAGGTTAATCTTGATTAGTTTGTGTTTACATTATATAACTGTGATAAAAAATAGTATAAAATTCTAATATTCAATAACATGTCATTTACACGAGTATTATTTGTTTCTTATATTACCATTTTAATTTGCTGATAATTTGGTTTGCCGTTGGGTAAATTGAATGAACGATATAATTTTAATGCTGCATTGCATAACTGCAAATGTCAATAGTTTATACCGACATGGAATCAAAACTGAATTAATTCATATTTTCAAAAATTAGATCGCATTCCTTATACATTCACATTTACGACCTAATACTATACATTTATTTCATTGAACAGCATTCTATGGCCATAATCGTATATACTATCGGGATTATGATTTATTGTTATTATAGTTTAATGGAATACCCTACCTTGCTTTATTATTACATGCTGTTTACTTTTCATCTGCTACTGAGCAGTCAGTGCCCTTATATTCTCAAGCAAGTCATTCGATTCGTATCGCAATAAGTGCGCATTATTCAATCAAATAATAATATGCATTTATGTCATGTTGGAACATTAGAATTTCTAATTATTTTAAACTCTCATTAATTGTCAGACTATGAAAAATGCAACAGTGAAAATTGCACGCGGATTATAAAATTCCTGTGAGAAATAATTAGATGCAGTCAAACGTTGCACATACTTATATGAAATTTGCATACAAATTCACCACTACTTTCATTAACAGCAATGCCTATAAAGTCTGCATAATCTTATTGTAATAACATCAATTGTACTTTCAAAAATTACTTAAGACTTCAATATATAATAAAACAGTAATTATTTTCTTATGGTTGCAAAGTTCTTGAGAATCTTAATTTTATTTATAGTTATAAAATATTGTTTTAAATTTCAACAGTTTTTTTTTTAATAGATGGAAATAATTGAATCATTTTCATTATTATGCAATAATTTTTATATATTTATACTATAACAATTGTGAATTTAATTAAAAATAATAAATAATTCACTAAATTCTACATCTAGATGATAATGAATATATTATTTTTTTTAGTTCTTAAGAACAGATGATAATGTAATGGTCATTGTAATAAGTTTATTTTTTTTTGTTTACTTGTTTATTTCTTTATTTATATTTTACATCATTGCCCCCAGTAAGCCTATGAGTTGTGACAGTGAGATATTGATTGGACCAACAGCTAATAATGTAACTTACGAACCCCTATAGATTAGAGACCAGACTAGAGTATTTTTGTTTCGGTCAGGATTTTCATGACCTCCTACATAATTATATTTTTTAACTGCATCCCATTTTATGTATATGCTTCTATTAGCTTGAGGAAGGGAATCGTTCGTCATGTTTTAATAATATATGTAAATAAAAAAAGTTGAAATTAAATTAATCTATCACCCATTTTATATGTAATATTGTTATTTCACAGAAAAAAGACACAACACTCAATAGTAAAATTACTATATTTTCTTATTACATCAATTAAATGTAAGGATTACAATTAATTTTAGAAGAAATTTTTAAATAAAAAATATAATAATTTCAATTTTTAACTTCCAATTATCATTCAAATACTGGCAGAACGCAATTTGAGATTGCGATTTGTCGTGTTATTGCTCTTTTATTTCCCTTTATCTCACAGAAGGTTATGAAAAATATTAAAATGTTGCTTGTAGCTATAGCTTTGTTTTCACTTTAACAATATGCGTGTTTTTTCTTATTATTATTACTGAATGTACATTACAGGTGAATAGCTCTCGTATGTCGCAGCATTGCTCTAGATCTTTTTGTTTTTTAATAATCTCTCTCAGTCCCTGTTAATAGTTTCACGCTTCACCAATATTATAATCTGGTATTTGCGAGTGTCGTGTATATAAGATGTTGTTTGTTTGATTGAGTTTGCTAGTTTTAATCAGCAGGTTGTATGGTATTCGTAGTGCAGCGTAGAATAATACAACAAGGCTACCTATGTAGTTTTTGTAATTGAGTCGTTTGTCATACTTTATGCATACGGGCTGGCCCGACTATCAAATTTAATTTGTTCATATTAGTGAACTTTTTTTATCGTAATGAGTATACATATACTGTAGTGTCATCGGCAAAAAGGCCCGTCTTTGTGTTTATTTAAGTGATGATATTGTTTAATGCTAATGATGAACAGTCTGGGTGCTATGATGAAACCTTGGAGATCCATGCTAATATGATTTGTGGATAAAAGGTTAATCCTTAACAGAAGACAATCTTTTAAGTGTATAAATACGCTTATGAAATGGGAAGATGACATTTCTATAGTTAATGAGTTTGTAGATCATCTCAATTATCCACAGCTTGTCCAACGTCTTCTCAATGTACTTTTCAGCATTATTCATTTCAGCATGGTTCTTATTACAGTCAGTAAGAATATCATGCGCAATGTACTGTTGCCTAGTACTATTTTTGGTTTTAAATCCAAATAGATGGACTATGATAATCTTATCCATTTAAACATACATACTACTTTACTTGCATTAAACATAATCTCTTTATTAATATCGAATGAGTTATGATTCCATATGATTTGTAGACTTTACGTTTCAAGTACAACAGAACACCTTTATCTTGCCTTTTACTATTTTTATAATTTGCCCTGTTTTCCGATGTGATGGCAAAACGTTGTATTCACACAGAAGAATCATGATTCCTGGTTTGAGAACATTTGGGAATGTTTACCACTAATCTGTTTCTCTGTTGAAGATATTCCATTGACCATCTTCGCCAGAATAATTGTATAATGCGTTTAAATATATCTCATTATGCTTCAATTACAAAGTATTTGTGGGTCAAAAGTTCTAGGCCATTGGAATCATTTGATTCAAAACTGCGTAAAACTATTTCTATCTCAAATAAAAAGTTTACCACTCATCTGTTTTTCTTTGAAGATATTCCATTGACCATCTCCGCCAGAATACTTGTATAATGCGTTTAAATTTATCTAATTATGCTCCAATTAGAAAGTATTTGGGGGTCAAAAGATCTAAGGTCTCTTGACCGTATCAATGTTTTGTCAACTTTACTGTGGACTACCAAAATCCATCAAAATGCAGTTTCTAGGGAGCAATATTGGATGATTGTCTAGTGCTCTTCTCCCACGACTAGGATTATGTCTGTCCGGCGTCGTGTCTGAAGACAAAAATTACTATTAGGTTTGTATTATATATTTAAATAGCAAATATTTCTTAATAGGAAAAGAATATGAGTAAACTTTTGGGAAGTATAACTAACTAAGTATAACTAATCATTTAAACGATATGTGCATAAAACAAAGGATCATTTACTTATTTTACTAAGTCGGGAAAGCGATTAATAGTTTTCATACTTTTATTGTTGAATATATGTGTCTTTTATCTGCTTCCATGCTTTTTTGTTGTCTTTATTCATTATTTTCTGCTATAGTGCTGGTATTGTAGATCTTGTTTGGGGTCTTTCTATACTTAGTTTGTTTTCCCGAGATCTCAAGAAGTTAATTTTGTAGCTCTATTGATTTGTATTTTTCTAGTCACGTATTTTATCTGTTAATGACTAATATTATAACGTTCAACTAAATTGTGATATTTAAAGTTGAGCATTGATGGTCGTTCTATTTTGCCAAATAGCAATGGAGTGACTTGAATGGGGAATCTTGGTATAATTTCAGTATTGGTAACTGTTTTTTGGACACTCTATTGAAGTGAAGTCGCGCCACGTCAGTTTGTTTAGAACGCCTGTGAATGGCCGAAAGTTTCTATTTTGTATGAGCAGTAAATCACGCCGAAATGTTGCGTATAACTCATTTCACACGTTTCATAAACTTGTCACAAATATATTGTGCATTTACATTTTGCACACATCTTTTGATATATTTTATCCAAACATTTACTAAATTTTATAATATTTATATTTTCAGAAAAAGATCCCTAACTACATGACACAAGTGAATTAAAAATTTGTTTTTCTGTATTATTTTTATATTTATATTTAAAGTATGTTGTATCTTGTCAACCTGCTGCATTTCACAAATATTTTCAACTATTTTGTAGTATTTCCAAAATTTAATTGAATTGAAAACATTTTATAATATTTCTTGGCTTTTTGAAACGATTTATAATAATAATAATTCTTTATCTTCAATATTTTACATAACAATGTATATATTACGTAAAACTGAAGAAGGCGAAGTTCTGTCGGTGACTGGTTTTCCACTAAACCATGAAATTTCCACAAAAATTTAGTTCTCAATTATTCTCTACAATAGTTGCAGTACTTTGGCATACAGTATATTTTAGATATACCCATTCTAGTTGCACTTGGGACTGTACATACTTAAATTTAAGTTATTTTAAAAATTAGTTCTGACATTACAAACATCTTTTGTTGAAGTTTTGCTGGATTTTACAATTTTTTCAACATTTTTCAACGATTTTTTTGAAATTTTTCAAATCTGTCATCTTAACATTTTAAGGTATTTCTGAAATTTCTCAATATTTCATAAACATCTCCACATTTTACGAAATCTATTTTCTTTAAAATTCACAAACATTTCTTAAGTTTTGCAAGATCACAAGTATTTTGCAACATTTTTTGATAAGATGTTTTGCAAAAAAATATAAATTCTACATACATTAACATAAAATTTCCTGAATGTGCAATGTCCTAAGTTTAGCAAACATTTAAGAACATTACGCAAACATTTAGTGCGTCACATTTTTAAAAGTAACTAACATTTAATTTTGAACATAATTTTTTTCTTGTTAGGTATACCTTCTGGACGGACAGTTTAGTTGATGAAGCTTAATTTTAGAATCATAAATATTAATTGGATTAAAAGTCTACAAGTTTAAGTTGAAGCATTGAGATAATAATAAATGAATTTATGTAAAAAAACCCAACATCAAAACATTGCATTGATAAACAACCATGACTTTTAGAATGCACTGCATATAAAATGTAATTAAACTTCTCCTCCGGTTAAATCTCGCAAAGTAATAATTATCACATCAACTTACTTACCTTATTAAGTGACTTCTATGTGAAAATTATATAATTGCATCCTTTGTCGGTATAATAGTACTTTAAGTAATTCAGAGTAATAATAATAATAATTCATTGTATTAATTTTTTATTTGCAATTAAATGAAATAATTAACAATTTAGCTATAACAAATATACATAAAATTATTTATTAAGATCAATTTGTCATGACGAAATACAAATATCGAGTTCATTGTTCACAACACTGACCCTCCAAGTGCTGAGAATTACCCAATGAACACTTAATTAAATTGTTTACACTAACGTGTTTATCAAACATAGTATGGATTTAGCTTAATTCAATAAAATGTGTTTAAATTCTCATCTAAATGAAGCTACTTGAGGATTTGGGACACAATGATGCTAAATAAACAACGATTAAGCAACGGTTGTAAAGATTTAAAATAGACTCACTGGGAAGTAAAAGTGCATAAAAATAAGTACGGATTGCAATAAAGTGCACGAATTATAACAGAGAGCGGTGAAAATAAGCCACTAACTAATTGATTGATATTAGTGCGTTAATATTATGTATTAAATAACGTAACACAGTATTCAATACATTTTCACTTTTAATTTAATTACCAGTATATTATACCTCGCGTATACAATAAGTAATAAACCCGTGGTTATAATAAATAATTATTTATATATTAAAAAAATATTTTCTGCTAGATTTCTCCAATAAATTATGAATTGGCATGCTATTAATCGATGTAAAACGATTTAATTACCTGCAATAAATCTATACAGTGGTTTTCGATAGCATGTTAAATGTTTATATTATGTAATCAATGATTAACGCGGTAGTGGGTGTCACAATGCGCCGCTAAAAGTGACATTGAGTTGTTCCGATTTGGCGAAACGTGATCGTGACAATGGATGATCATCATTTCTTGCTTTATTTTTTCGGCACTTCCCACATAATTTATATTAACACAAAAAACTTGTTAAATTACTCCAATAAAAATGTCCGTTATGTTAAAAGTTGTAATATTCACACCTGTTGAGACGGTTAGATTTCTTTGTTTTAACAAATCAATCCGGTTTTATTAAAGTAGTGGGTGTTAAATTATCAATACATTATTTTTTAAATAAGTATCTGCAGAACTGTTCAAACTGTTTTTATGTCTCTTAACTTCAAAATTGTGATTTTCTTAAGACGAAAAAAAACGTCCTGTGTATAACTAAATGAACAAAACAAAAACGGAAAAATACTGAAACTTTTGTGTATAATAGTCAAAATTGCCAAAAAATGTATTAGAACCAAGCCGCCGATTTATGGTGTTACTGTTATACTTGCCTACTTAACATTAAATAATTTAATTTAAGAAAAAACTTCAATGTTATTATAATGTAAATGTTAGTTTTGCCAGTAGTAGTTCTTCTGGTTAATAGGTTATAGTAGTCAAACATCGCTAATTCAATACAAAAACTGATTTTTTAAATTATTTTTCATTTACTTTTATTTTATTTTGTTTTTTTTTTGTTACTTTTTTAATTATTGTTCTGCTTAATTTTTAGTTCTTTATGTTTATTTTGTTTATTGATTTTTATTATTTTTTAAATTATTTTTTTTATTTTTTGTTCAATAAATTTAAAATTGATTTCTAATAATCTAAATATTAAATTGTGGTAGTCTTTGTGATTATAAATAAATAAAAGAACTTGTTATAGTTAACTATAATCTTACGCAGTAAATTTAAAGACAATCGATTCAATTATATTTGTAAAAGTCGTTAGGCAAATGACCAAGTTAGTTAATTAGATAAGCTATCAAAAAATATTTGCCCAGGGCTCATAATGTACACGTTTATCTACTACTCTACCTACAATTTTAATGTTAACTAGTAAATCATGCTGTTTCCTTTTGATGGAATTTAGCTTTATTATGTGTAAAGTATCAACAACTATCATCTTTATGTAGTTATATTTAACATTTCTACTATTTTATTACACATTGTTAAATATTTTATTAGAGAAAATGATTTACCGTGAACTGCCCCTCTAGTTCAACACAGCTTTCCAATATATTTATGTTAAATGCGATTAATTTAGAGAACGTATTAGTGCATTGATATCATGGTCAAGGGATACAAGATTAACAATCGCATAAGGAGATTTTCATATCCGGGCATATACGGGAAACCAATGCAGTAAATAGTTTATAATTAAATTGTAATTTTCCGTATTTGGTAAATAACAATAACTGACATTTTTGTGATTATCTAAAATATTTATGCTCTATTTACATTATACTTACCTTATAATTTAATCTGAAAATAGAAATTGCTGATTTAATTTGGGCACTTTTACTTAATCACAAAATAAAGCGCATCCCATAAACATTTATAATTATTTGGTTGAAAAACGACGGTCAATGGCTTTTTTCAAATGTTCAATAATAATTTCATTATGTATATTTATCATTGTTTTTTATTGGACAATAGACACTAGATCTGTTTACGTTTATACAAATGTACAATTAATTTCTATAAACACGATTTTATATTTTTCATTCAATTCAATTTGTAATTATTGTTGTATGCATAGCAAGTAAAATTCATGAGAACTAATGAAGCATGTATGCATAGCAAGTAAAATTTATGAGAGTTAATGAAGCATATTTTAGTTTGTTTGTTTCAAAAAACGGTTTTTGAAGAAAACCTTTATTAAAATTGTTCAACATTTTGGTACACTTTGTTAGTCAAATTTCGATATTTAACGCACCTGTTATTTTATTTCATAACAAATTAGTAAGGGCTTTAGAAAATATTTTCTGTTACACTGCATTGGAGGATGTGTAGGTTTTCATTTTGAATGTTTTATCTTAAATTGACACAAAAATAAAAAAGTTTTTATTATTATTGGTTATAGTCATTTTATAGCTTGTTTCCGTCATTAAATAAAATACTGTTTCTTGCAGAACATCGAAAATATGATACAACTAAAGTAGGAAAATGGAGTTTATGAGTACATAGGTTAATTTGGGTTAGAAGCAAGGTAATAATGTCTACCTCATTACATTTATAGCTACTTATCCACGAGAGAAACTCTTTTGAGAGGTACTTTCAGGTCCGTCTCCACTTGAGAGTATATTGACTCTTCGGGAGCTACAATAAAACTGTGGGAAGTTTTGTTGCAAGCAGTACTTTCTGAACAGTGTTCCCTGATGATTCCTGATGTGCAAACGATATTCATTTGCCTTCATTGTTATGGAATTTTGCAAAATTTTCACTAGTAATACAACGAGTGTATTGATGATTACCTAATTAAATTTGCTTGAAGTTCTTTTCTTTGTCGTTCTGTCTCTGCGACGGCTTGGTGCTCATACTTTTTAATGTAACCATCTACCATGGTCCACTTTTCCTTGCTTCCTCTTTTACTATGTTGGTCGGTGATATGCCCAGCTCATCTACGAGCTTCTCTCTTTCCTCGCTTCATCTGTCGCAGATACGCTGTGTTGTGCGGTTTTTTCCTTTGCGCAGTATGTGCATTTTTTATAATATTTTATTCTAAATTGCTCCATGTACTTGTTAAGACATCCATGATCTCTTATACAGCCTGGGAAAGGTTGATTTCCCAAACATAATTTAACCCAAACTAACTCATTGCGCTTGTATATTGGTGTGTTTGGTATCTTTATAGAATTAGCAGTTTGGAAATTAATTTGCAGTTGTCTATTCTGATCTCGTGAAAAAAGTACATCACATTTTACTTGTTTGGGAGAATGTGATATATTACAAATTTGTTTAATTTCTTGTTTACCTGAATTTCGCTGAGTGGATTGAGAAACATCTGCACACGTCTTGCTAAATAGCAGATTTGTGTGTTACAAGTACAAGTTCAAGTACAGAAGTAAGTGACAGGATTAACTTTGTGATACAATTCAAACAGCAAATTGCATTTAATGGTTGCATGCGTATACACAATGTTGAAGAATTTGTGACTTGTGAATACGCTACGATGGCCAAGTAAGGTTCGTCTTAATAGATATTATACCTAAAATCCTTGCAGTTTATTGATAGCTAACATGTTGTGTCTGTGTCATTGACGTTTGAGATGTAGAGGTAGGTAGTGGTTGACGATAATCTATCACAATTTAATGAACAGAAACTATAGCAGACTTTTAATTTTGATCTGTTTGTTGTATATTTCTTGATTAGAATAAGTATAAACTATACAAAAATATTGGAAAAACGCGTAATTTGAATTGTCAGATTTAGATTAATTTAATTATTTAATCATAAATATGTATTTTGTTGCAGATTGCTAGAAAGAGCATGACGTTTAACTCCAGAAGCAATGTGGCCAGAACTAGAAACAGTTGGGGTCCAACGTCGGTACCTTCCGGGTTCCACAGGTTGGAACCTGATGAAGAGTTTGCCGAAGAATGCACCGAAAGGATGATGTCAGCACAAATGAGACAGCTAGATCCCTTGAAGGAAGATCTTGCCGATTGGCTCAACAAAACACTCGGTGAGTAAAGTTTGACATTTAGATAAAAATTGTGATTTACTAGTTTTAGACCATTTGAATACTAAACTAAGGGTAGATCATAGTTACGTAATATTTTTATTTTATGTTTTTTTTAAGTTAATAATAAACAAACGCAACTAAATAAATTTGTGCGTAAAATAAAGTTTTAAACTCGATTTATGCACCGATTTTAGTTGTAAATATGGGAATTAAAATAAGCACAGAAACGTGCAGATGGCATTTGTCGCTTATGCAACTACGGTTTTGTTTTCAAACTAGTTTAAAAGCAAAACTGCTCATGCAGCTGCGGTTACATGCCATGCGCACGTTTTGGTGTTTATTTTAATTTCTATGTTTACAATTAATACCACTGCATAAATACAACTTAACAGGTTCAATCGTTACTTTGTGATTCATAATACAAGATTAGAAATAAAAGTACTATGTTTTTATATCACGATGTATTTAGTCACACCGTGACTACTGCTTTGATTGAACCTTAGTGTTAACGTCTTGTGAAGACTGAAGTACAGTCGACACTGCAATCACGGTTTGACTAAATATGTTGTGATATATAAATATAGTTGTTTTATTTCTATTTTTTATTTATAATGCTTAACCGAATGGTGATATTGCCAGTGTCTTGGTTGCGGCACCAAATTGTGTTTTTTATATTCATCCTAAATAATAAGAAATTAGGGACAGGTGCGGACTGGCCATGTGTAAGATGTGGTTCCACATGGGCCGTATAAAATTTGGGCCGTCAAGACCGTATGAAGTCCGTAGCGCCGCGTTAATAGGTCATTAGCAAGCAAAGCAATTTTCGCTATTAATGGAAAGGAGCAAAAAAAACGTCGCCAGCAAATATTACACCAACAAGTATTTGCGCACAATGGGATGGAGGATAGAGAAGGTCACCGGCAAATATTATACAAAATGCTGTGCCGTTTGCTCTCATTTTTAGGCCAGTTCGCCCCTGATTGGGTGAAATGGTAACATTTCATCTCCGGCTATAAATGTAACATTATCATTTATGGTTTTGCACTTAGTCACATATAAATAATATTATTTAAATATAATAAAACAATAATAATGCACGTAACGTACTAAAATCAGTAAAATTAGTCAAAATCATTTCTGTAATTTTTACTTAGTCCAAATGCTAATTTTTAATCTGCACTTAGTCACAATTGCACAAAACTCAATAAAATGGCATAAACTGTGCTTAGACACAATTATTGATGAATAATTTTTAACCAATGAATATAATTGGCATACTTTTTCAAAATATCATTTAATTACTTATTTATTGAGCCACAAATAATATTCAAGTTATAGTTTACATTTCTTTTGTTTCCTCAAATGTCATCATTGACTGTTTAGTTGAAAATAAAATGTAGAAGCTTTTAGTTACAAATATTTGTGATCTATATTTTTTGTTTCTTTACTTAATCATTATTGATTGTTCAGTTAAAAATAAGTTTTAGATATTTAGAACTTGGCCAGAAATATTTCCAAAGCTAAAAAATTTTTTTCGCGCAGTCATTATTGTTCAGTTAAAAATAAGGTCTAGACCTAGACCCTTTGCACTTAGTCTCATATAATTTTAATGCAATCAACATTTTTTATTTTTTTGTTTGGTCACCATTAATTGTTTTGCTATAAGTTTTAGCCACTTTACACTTAACACATAAATTTTAAATTTATAGTACGGTTTTTTCAAAATATTTACGAAACGATTTTTTTTTCTTTCTATTTTTTAAATAAATTTACATTTTTGTTCTTTACAAGTTAATTGTACTATTTACACCTACGAGCCAAAAGCTTTAAAAACTGACGGGGTTAAAGAGCAAACTTAAAAAATGTTATTTTTAGAACTTAATCTCTGAAATAATGCTCTTGAACAGACGCAATTTTTTTTATTCTAATTGATTATAAATTCAAATATATATATATATATATATATATATATATATATATATATATATATATATATATATACACGTGATAAATGTTAAATCAAACTATCACTATCAAAGTTGTTTTTTAAATAACCTCAACAACCTAAATAATTCGTTATACACCAGATTTAGATCGTCGATCAACAACAATAACATAATAGCGAGAGAATAATTATGTACATTATTTACCATTTCTTCAGCAGACAACTAACAAAAGGTCCTCACAATAATTTACGAACTCCTCAACTTTGCATTTTGCTGTGTGGAGGGTAAAGGGGTGTTATAGAAAATATTGAGAATCGCTCTTATACACAATGATAGAAAATAAATATAAACGGTTTAGTATCCAGCCTAATAACCATTTTCTTGATTGATATGCCAGCAATATAACTTATTAGTATTTATCAGTGTTTAACACTGTTCAGGTGAGTTTATTTTCCCCATTTCAACATCTCAAACGCGTCATCTATTGGATTTTTATTTTCTCCTATTCCTATAAAAAGAATAATGATTTTTATATACCGTCTTTTGATAAATAAGAATTTAACTATGATTTCATCGTTGTAATAAAATGTTAATAAAATCTATTTTGTTTAAGAAAATATTATAATTGGTTATTTATAATGCGCAGAGACATGCAATGGCATCCCGTTTTTTGATGTCCTTGCAGTTTCCATATGATGCAAGAATTATTTTTATCAAGTACCAGGTACCGTGCTCTATATCCATATTGATCTATAATAATTCTTAATATCGTTGTCCCACGAGATGGCTAAACACGTAAATTGATTGATTGAACCTGAAACAAAAAGCCTAACTTACAATCGCTTGTTATGCCGGTTTAATAAATCTTGTTGAAGTTTGTAGATTCCCATTATAGGGAAAACTAGCAATAAACTTTTAAATGGCTGGCACATCCGAATCGGTTCATAAAAGAAGATTAACGTTTATTACTTACTACGTTAAATGAATTAGCTCAATTTATTTAAAAATAAGAAAGGAAGAAGAAAGTGTTGATTGCATATCATTTTTTATGATAAAATTTATAATTGTAAGCATTCTTATTTTTTTATAATCATCCAGAAATAATCATTAACCGAACGACAGCATTTTATTTAATGTACATTTAAGTTTTATTTTCATTACGTTGGATAACATTCAGATGATATCTAAACAAAACAAAGGTGACGCAATAAAAATTTGGCAGTTTTATTATAAAATCGGAGGAAATTTCTTTTTTTTTTAATGACGAAATAATTATTTTTGAACAATTCCTTCTTTCATCACCGTATCGTTTATTTGTACTTAAACAGCCATAAAAAAATGTGTTAAAAACTTTTCGTTCCCGATGCAGACAGGAGACGTGTTTATGTTTGTGCGGCCATTAAGTGCGATTAAATTTCCTAGTGACAATGTTTCTCTTGCGGCTCCGGTCCCGTTGGAAATCTATTTTACATTGCATTTTGCTCACGATCGTGTCCGGTATTTGGCACAGCTCTGGCTACAAATTACTGCATATTCACTATTGTACATTTATTACATGACTTCGACAAATGCACCTTATGGCCGTACTCATTTGATTTCTGAAAGCGTTTCAGATTTATGGTATGAATTTCGTCTTAAATTACTAAGTGGAGTGAAAAATCTATGATTGTGGGAGG
>JARJEC010061537.1:0-14089 GCA_030264575.1 Tachinus sp. AB-2021 | reverse complement strand
TTGGGGGACGTTATTTTGCAAGACCGTGTCACACGAGAGACAAAGAAAGCGAGAGAGAGAGAGAGAGAGAGAGAGTAAGGGAGAGAGAGCGAGAGGGGGAGTAGAGGCAGAGACAGAGCGACAAAGAGAGAGGGACAAAAGGACAGATTGACAGAGAAACAAAAGACAGAAATACAGAGAGACAGAAAGACAAAGAGACAGAGAGAGTGTAAAATTGATTAGTGGAATTAAAATTGATGGCAAGTAGCATGTCGTTGGTGGTAAGTATTGGTGGTAGGTTCTGTCTCGCAAACCAGCAGTTGTGGGTCTTGAGATTCGTGGTCACACGTTGGGGATCGCAGGACATTGTAAATCGCGGATTGTGGCTCGTGCGATGCAGGCCGAGGAATACGGGTTGGTAGTCTTAAGTCGTGAGTCTAGGTCATGGGTCTTTAGTCATCGCGGGTTACATGTTTAATAATTTTTAATGTGGGTGATTGAGTAATGGAAATTTAATATAAAAATGTAGTTGTAATCAGAGTTTTACACATGGTGTGTGGTCCAAACACGCTTCCATTTTTATTATTTATTTGAGGTTTCAGATTTTTAAAATTTCTTTGTGATATTCTTCAATATATCGAGAAATATTAAGAAAAATCAATCAGCAAAATGTTGAACATTTTATGAACTGTTGGTATATTTTAGAAAATGTTTTATGTTGCCGAAATAAAAAATATAAGTGTGCTTGGACAACACAGCAAATATAAAACTTTTATTAAAATTATAAAAGTGTTATAAATCACGGCACTTAAACCCGGCACCACTAGCGCAGACAGTCTCTCAAATGTTACGCCATCGAGGTAAGCTAATAAATTGTTAAATATATTTCAAAATAAATCAATTAATCCAATTTCTAAACTTTGACACAAGGTATTTATAACTAATATTATTAACTAGCTGTTATTAAAACCCGTCAAAAATGACGGCTATTTTGTGAATTGACAATGAATGTTTAAGATTTTTAGCTAAGGAAAAGTAAACGAAATACCCTGCGTATCATTTGAAATATTCTGCATAAAAAGTCCAAAACACCCTTTATGCAAAATTTGACACATCCTGTATAACAATTTTGAAATATTTTAAAATACTCCGTATAACCATTTTGAAATACCTTGTATAAACATTTTGCAGCACTATGTATGTATATCGATTTTAAAACATACCGTATTTTTAAACACCCTGTATAAACTTGTTAACTCACCTTGTATGAACATTTAAAAACTGCAGTATACAAAGTTTAAACCACCTTGTATAAACAATTCGAAACACTATAGATATTTTAAAACTTAATTTATAAAAAGTTTGCAACACCCTGTATGCAAAATGTGACACATCTTGTTAGCGATTTTGAAATACCCTTCAAACATTAATTTGTCAAATTCGATTTGTTTATATTGATGTTTCTCCATCTCAATTTCACTCATCAATTTTACATCTTGCCTCTCTTTCGCGTCTCTGGCGATTTTTGATTGCCATGACGCTAAATTTAACCTTGAAAAAATCACCCCAAGAAGCTTTACTTCAAAAAAATATTGACAATATTAATCAATGCTTCTAATGTCTCTATTTTTACAAAGATTAAACCCAACTAATCTAAGGTAACCAAACCAAATATGTAAGTCAAAATATGTCAAAAATCTCATTGAAATATCATAAAAGTTGCAATTTTTTTTGTATAATAAACCAAAATTTTGAAAAATCCTTCATTTTTGAGAAGTCAAACATTAAGTCGAGAAATGTGAAAAATTCAAGGAATATTTGAATCGTTTATAAAATGCCGTGGAATATAAAAAAAGTAAAAATATCTATAAATTTCTTGAAGAATTCCAATAAGATGTCTGAAAAATAATATTGTAAATTGTTTAGAAATCTTTGATTGCCAAATATTATTTTTTAGAATTTTTTACTATTCTTGAACTAATACTCCTTTATGCCTGTCTGACACCATGCAATTTATTGTATCAAAAAACTTATACAGTTAATTGATATATGGCATTTGATTGGCTGTTATTTTAAATTCAGCCAATGGTGGAATGTTGTATTTTCATAAACATATATATATATATATATATATATATATATATATAAGATCGTGTCAAACGAATGCATTTCATGACACGAAAGCAGTGAGAGTGAAATTGGAATTGATGGTAAGTGCGGGTCGGGAGTTTTGTGGGATGCAGATCGTGAGTTGTAGAATATGAGATTTAAGCAGCAAAAAGTTTTAGCTAATCAATTTTAAAAATTTTAAATACAGCCGATATAATTAGTGCCCGTTACTTCCTTAGCATCCATTTAAGAGATTTAAACAACAGCAGGTCAGGGGTCTTGGGTCGTAGATAGTTGATCGTGGGTAGTTAGTCACATTTCGTGGGTCGCGGGTTATGAGAATGCGGGTCGTAGGATACGAGTTGTCGGATGCGTGAGTCATGGGTCGTTTGAAGTAGATCGTGGGCCCCGGATTATATTAAATAATTCATAACGAGAGTGATTAAGTAATGTACATTTAATAAAAATGTCTGTGGTCCAAGCACACTTACATTTTTAAAATTTTTATTTTCAATTTTTTAAATTCTTATTCATTTATTTTCAGAAATGTATTAATAATTTTGGGAGAAAAATCGTAAAAGGTTATAAAATGTCTGTGTTTGACAACATATTGAATATTGCGGCAAAATGATGATAAAATTTGTAAAAGTTCACGGAATCCGACTTTGATATTTTACTATTTGATTTAATCAAAAAATGTTCATTTCTTATTGTTTAAAATATAAAAAATTACAAAATTTGCATTTTAAAATATTTTATATTGACTGAAGTCAATAAGTTTTTATTGTTATTGTATTTTTTTTTTCGCCTGATATATTTTTTTATTTTTTCCAAGTCTTTTATTGATTTTTCCGTTTCTTTATTAAATTTTTGTCCACATTTCACATTTTTAATTTATTCTGTAATCAATTCCCGTAAATAATATAAAATTGTCTATTACAAAATGTGCAAAATGTCTAAATTGTAAAAAGTACTCAAAAACTTGGATCAAGTTTTGCAATTAATCAATCACGAAGCGGTTCCCGATTAATCTTCTTTTTAGTACTGTGATGTGACCATGAAAAAAAAAATTCGCTTTAATGTAAAAGTAACATTCCAAGATGAAGCGTACGATTAAAACATAATTGTGAAAAAAAATGTTTGCTTTGACCCTGAAAAGGTAAAAAAATGTGATTTAAAAAATTATGACTTTGAAAAGGTGGGAGGATCCATTGAGTCTCCTTCTAGTACAGTGCAGCAAAACAAATTTTTAACTTTATTACTTTGACTTATTAGATCAAAATCAAGATCAGTGTCCTTTGGCCTGCATTAAATGCGTACTTAACAATCTTTCGTCTTTTTTATACCTGTACCAAGGTGGCAAAAAATAAATTATAAAAGAAACAAATACAGTGAATCATCAAACCATCTGCGAAAAATGTAAGAATAATCTTAATCACCCCACAATAAAATTAAAGTTTCTTTGGTTATACTACAGTAAGACAAAGCGACAATAGAGATTTGAAATGCTTAAGAGATCTTCATAATTATTAAAAACGTTTCAAATAAAAAGCGCTAATACTAAAATAAATACAAATACAACTTACCTCATAACTAGTAGCCAACACAGCTAACAAGGGATACTTATAGTAACTGCAAGCTTGCAGCAATGCTCTTGGTGGATCGTTACTGTTGTGACATTTAATCAAAATCTGCAGCAAATCACTTTTAGCCTCCAAACAATCATCGTAATCAGACAAACAACTACTGCTGGTGCTGCTAAAACTGGATTGTGAAGTTATGCTTGTTACCATAGCATCATTCTCGACGTTTTTTCTGACCCCAATTTTAGACAAATAATATTTCCTCGAATCACGATCACGCATCAGTGTATTTTCGAATTGAATATCATGCATCAAACAGTGATAGAGATGCTCCAACAATTTTTCATCTTGAAAATTCTGAACCAACTTGCCAACATCATCTTGCGGATAATTATATAATTGAATGAATATGATAAACGGTAGCCACAAATTGAGCTCAGCAAATTTGATAGGTAATAACTGCGGCAATTTTAGATTATAATAATTGCTATATTTAACAGCAACATTATAATTTCTGATTGCTTTAATGGCATCATTGCTTTGCACAAAATTTGCAATCAAAACTTCTTCGAATTGATTCAACAATATATTCTTATTATATTTTGGCAAAAATTTAAATTCGGATCCGATAGAGGATGCCATAAAAATTTCAATTCTCAAACAGTCGGAATTGAATCCGTTTTGTTCCAAAAAAGCAATACAACTTGTCGTCACATCCATGCGATTGTAATGTTGCTTTGCAATTGTTGCAATTTTATCGGCATCATGTTCTTGCGAATATAAAATAGCTTTGTTGGGTCTATTATGGCGTATAAAAAATTTATAATCTATCTCCTTCTTATAACCATACTGATTGCTCAAATCGATCGAATTGAAATGTTGAAAATTAGATTCGAACCGATTTGCGAACAAGTTTTCAACATTCAATCGAGCATGTCGTTTTAATAAATCGTATGGATTCAGGCGATTTTTAATATTGTTGCCTTTCAATTTATTAAAAACAATTGAAAGCAGTTTTAATTCATCAAAAATTAAAGAACCATCAGTTAAAATTTCCATTAAGTCACATTCGGTTATCATCAAAGTAAATAACAGTATCAAACCATTGTAAATTTGCAAATAATTTAAATTTCCGATCAAATTATCTCGCAAAGAAATTGGATCATTTAATTCCAATTGTTGATTTAATCGCATCAGTTTGACCGGATCGGTTTCGTTGGGTGCAATGAAATTTTTAGTGCATATTTCTAAAATTACGTAGAATTCTTTTTGCAGGCAATAATTGTAAATTAATTCTTTAAATTCGATGATATTTAAATGAGACTTTTTATTGTTCAATATGTTTTCAATTTGGGTTAAATTGTTAGTGCGTGCGAATCGTTTAATTAATTTAATTGCGTCGGTTTTTTCGTCGTTTTTGATTATGCCAAATTCGAGTAAAGTGTCGCATAATTTATCACAGGTTTCATTTTGGCTGAGCAATACGGAATTTAGCATATCGTCATTGATTGTGAGATTCGTTAATAAATTGCTTAATTCATTTGTAGTTTCGAAATTTGAGTCAGAATAATGCAAATTGATCCAGTTTGATAGTAATTCTACGTTGTCATTTTTTAGTGCTGATTTCCATAAATGCGGTGCAGACAATAATGGTTTTAGAACGTAATCTGTAAAAAAACAAAGAATTTTATTCATATATCATTAACTAATTCTCGATTATATGTATTATAAAAAATATTTCGTTTAAAACTGTAATAATTAATATAAAATTAGAAAATAAAATAAGACAAATGAACATAAGACATTGTTTTTCGTAAAAAATAAAAAATACCAATAGTCATCAAAAAATACAATTACAATATTTTATATATCACGAAGTAATTTTATTTGTAATAAAATAGGATATGAACTATATCAGGAATCAATAATGGTAAATAACATTATCACAAATTTTAATAGAAATAAGTGTTGTTGAATTTTAATTATTCTAAAATTGGCAACGCCAGTTTTATTTTAACAAATTAGTTCATATTATCGCGAAAATTGAATTCATTAATGTGATTTTTGTCAAAAAGAGCAAGGCAAAATGCCTTGAATCATTTTGAGGTACAGGAGAAATGAAAATTGTTTCATGCAGTTACAACACTATATGATTGCATACAAAATATGCTGGACATTTGATATGTAATTATTGCTATTAATATATGGTTTTCATTGATATATTTGCAATGGAATAAAATATATTTTTATAGGCATTTGATCACATAAGCTAAATTAGAGCTCCCGACCCAATTTACGGCATTATATATGAAGCCCGGTGATTCTGCAAAATATACCGGTAAGCTTTCTGTGCAATAAAAGTTATTCTGTGCAGTGTCTGATTAATATAAATGTTATTGTTAATTGCCATACACAATTTATAATTTATTTAAAAAAATAATTTATGAGCATAAGTTTAATAAATTATACTGAGTAGCAAACTTGGACTTAGAACAAACCAAACAAAATATCTTTAACAATTTTTATTGCAGAACTGGGCATTTTCAAATTGCAACAAAATTTTCGTTAATTTCATTTATTTTTGATTTATTGGGGGGCATTATATTTTAAGGTAGCCTTACACGAATTCAACAGTGCATTCGCAGAAAGACAGCGAAACAGACAGAGAAAGAGACAGAGCCAGAGGAAACAAAGATAGAGGAGACAGAGACAGAAATCAGTGTAAAGTAAAATTCAAAGTTTTTGTCTTCAATCGTGCCGACCATTTTAGCCCAGTGAAACTGGCTCAAAACGTGTCTTATATTTACTAAATCTATTAGCAGGATAATTTTTTGATTATTTGCTTAAAAGTTTTCCTTCAACCCCGATCCGCAAAAACCTACCAAAATATCCTCGTGCGTCATGAGATAAGGGCGATTTTTTATATCTCGACTGCTATTGGTTGGACTCCTGCTTTTCTCATACTATTGGGAAACGGTAAAAAAATACTATACAAAATCGGAAAATTGCGTGAAACCCAGTTTGGCTGATAGGCCAGATCACGATTTGGGGGTTACCTCACAACATCCAAATCGAAATCAAACAATTAATTTTGATGGCTGCCAGTGATATAAGTGCGCAAATTTACATAGACGCCAACAATACCGGTTAATATGATACTTTGGTTAATATAGAAGATGGCAAACGATGCGGCTCAGCTAAATTTCTATATAAAATTAAATATAGAAGAAACGATCTTTACATTGCAACGCGTTCTAGGGTTACCAAAATACCTGTACAATACAATTTTTTATTTAAATGTACAGAAAAAAAAAATAAAACAGTATACAACATACTATAATAAAACATACTATACTAAAGTATAGACAAATATTTTAAATAACTTTAATATGAAACTTTTTTGCATAACTTTGCAAAGAAAAGTGCTACAAGCAAAAAACGGCCTTTTTTAGGGGGTGGTTTCTTAAATATTTTCTATCTGCTTTTCTATAAGTTTTGCAAAAAATCTTCAAATAAAAATTAAAACTATTCTTAACGGCAGTTGCAATATAAATAAAACTGTTTTCAATGTATTTTTAATTATGTAACCCGCCCACCCACCAAGCTATTGTTAAATCCAGAGATTGGATATTATCGCCCACCTGTTGTTATCTTTTTAAACAATAGAACCACAGAAGGATAGTGTTAGTTGTCAAATAATAATAAAAGGTGGTATTAATATCTAATCTCTGGATGACATAATAGCTGGGTGGATGGGAGGGTCACATAATTTAAAACTATTGTTAACGACAATTGCAATATAAAGTAAACTGTTTTTCAATGTATTTTTTATTTATGTGACCCGCCCACCCACAAAGCTATTATGTATTCCAGAGCTTGGATATTAACGCCCACCTGTTGAAATCTTTTTAAACAATAGAATCACAGAAGGATAGTGTTAGTTCTCAAGTAATAATAAAAGGTGGGATTAATATCCAATCTCTGGATGACATAATAGTGGTTGGATGGGTGGGTCACATAATTAAAACTATTGTTAACAGCAATTGCAATATAAATAAAACTGTTTTTCAAATATTTTTTATTTATGTGACCCGCGCACCCACCCAGCTATTGTGTAATCCAGAGATTGGATATTATCGCCCACCTGTTGTAATATTTTTAAACAATAGAATCTCGGAAGGATATGTCTAGTATAGTTGTCAAATAATAATAAATGGTGGGATTAATATCCAATCTCTGGATGACATAATAGCTGGGTGGATGGGTGGGTCACATAATTTAAAACTATTGTTAACAGCAATTGCAATATAAATAAAACTGTTTTCGATGTATTGTTTATTGCTACAAGTTTTATATGAAAAGACGCCAAAGTTAAGCCCGATATTAAAATATGCTAGTTAATAGTCAAAAGTCGTCCTGGCCAACAAAATTTTTTTTTAGCAAGATCATGATTACCAAAGTTCCCCTTTTCCTTCTAGAAATAAATGTGGGGAACTAAAACATGGAGGTAAACAAATGTGTTTTTAGTGTACTGCACAGATGTTTAAATAGCATACAAATGTATGTGTTATAACTATAACTCTCCTTCGGACCGCCGAGAATTATTTTATCATATAGTAAGATTGGTTGATTACCGATTTTTTCTCTGCGCAAGTCCCGATGTTCGCGTTTCCTCTATTTCTTACATTCGCATCTGTTGTCCAGGTTGTCCTCCTTTATTTCAAAGAACATGAAAGCTTTTCTTCTATGACTATTATTACTTGTGTTCGATTCTATTTTGGTTTATCCCAGCTTCAAACTCTTGTGTCTTTTTTACACTCTCTCTTTGCACTCTTGTTGCAATGTTTCGAATCGCCGTGAGTTTTTTCTTGGCAGAATATCTTTCTTCCTTTTCATTTTTATTTATTTTTATAAGTATTTTCAAAAGGTTCCGTTACTAGTTAGTAATTGTGTGGTATAATGATATCTCTCTTCGTTACCCATTCCCTTATTTCAGGGATTAATTCCCTTAATTGCATATTTTTCTTTTTTCCTTCTCTCCATTGTCTCAACCCGTTTTCATGGTCTTCTCTCTTATCCGTCTCTTTGCTTTTTGTTTACTAGTTCTTTCAATTATTATTTTCCTTTTGTTTAGTCTTTTTTGTACCATTAAATCTACGGGTAGTGTCGCCGGGATTACTTCTAGTGCCTGATGTAAACCCGTTCTGTATGCCCTACAGATCCTCAATACGTTTGCTCTTCTAGCTTCTCTTTTTTCTATTTTCTTTTCAAGAGGTCTCCCCATCGTTTTGCGGCGTACAATAGTTTACTTCTAGCCGCTGCTGCTATTAGCCTCGTTGTCTCTTCTTCTAGTCCTCCCTTGTTCGGTAGAGCCTACTAAGCATTCACTCAATTTAGTTTCTCTTACCGCTTAAACAACCTTTTCGTTAAATCCATTTGCTTCAAGTATAACTCAGTATTTAATTTTCTTGCCTATGTTTATTATTGGTCACCTACCTGTACTTTTTCCGGTTCTTCTCGTAGTCCTCTTTATCGATAGCCACGCTACCTCAGATTTTTGCAGTGCATAATCTATCCCTTTATTTCTCATCAATCTTTTTATCATCTCAATTGCTAACTCTAACAATTCTATTAGTAAAAAGTGGGGCAAAATGGTTGCCCCGTCAAGGATGTGACTTAAATCCAAAAGTTATGTTTTAAAATTTTCATTACTTAGACGACAGCCGTTGTTGGTAATACAGTCTTAAACACATTATCATGGTAATAGTAATAATTCAGCCATTACCTTGAACCGTAGGTTAATCCTGTGAAATTGCAGTAATTATTAGCCTCATTGCTGCCTTTAATCTTTTTCATTTTGTGTCTGGTGTTGTACTAGTTTTTTAGGTGCCCCCATAGAAAAAAATGGCATGGGTCAAATCAGGCGAACGTGTCCTGGATCCTCATCGTTAAGTAACTCGTTCACTTTTGGTAATTCTAAAGCAATTCGCAAAACGATTTAATATGACAGTTGCCTTCATTTAATCCTCTTAATAAATAAATAATAAAGAGTTTTCACCGAAATCGCTAATCGCACACCAGACTTTAATTTTGGGGATATAAAGTGATCGCTAGTGGAGTTCTAGTGAATTTCCATGAGTTCAATATCAACAATTTTGTTTGTTAACAGTGCCGTTAGGTGAAAATCAACTTTGTCGCTACAAATCAAACTTCAGTTGACGAAATGCTTTGAAGAACACTCCGACAATAAAAATAAATGTGTTTCAAAATCTATCACTGAACTTCTGTATCACCATAATTTTAAAAGACATTTTCAATTGCTCGTGTAAAATTTACAAATCACCTAAGCATTTTTTTAAATAACAAATCTAAATGTTACACGTCTATAATAACAAGACTAAAATTAAATCATGGGAGATGACCCCGCTCACCTATATTACATAAATATAAAAGATTTTCTATCTTGTAGTTGTGGAGAATATGGATTTTATTTGGCTGCAAGTTATATAAGATAACAAGAGTAAATATGTAAACAACTTAGCTACCATAGATCAGATTCAATTCCTAATAAACCTTAAATATTTAATAGCACTGAGCCTAATATTACTATTTGAAAAAGTGAATGGTGGTAGCCTTTATTATGTGATATTGCATTTTAATAAATAAAACAACTTTTTATATATCTTATCACGAAAATTTTTTATTAAATCCGGCTAGTTTCGACCAATTACCTGGTCATCATCATACCAGGTAATTGATTGAAACGAGTCAGGTTTAATTATATATATTATTCGTGATAAGATATATAAAAAATTGTTTTATTTATTAGTATTTGAAATACTAATAGATTTTATTACAAAATCAAACATAACAATATGATCCCATCTTTGTATGCTATCCTATACGCGTCCCCCGTTTGCTGTGATCTTTTTGTTCCTTTGTGTTAAGAAAGTGCCCTGACAAATCCCTGGGCCAGAAGAAAGTCGAATTCTATGTCCTAGTAATCACCAAGGTAGTGGCAGAGTGGTTATTATCTACGCCAACAAAACAAAAAAAACTTTGATCTGGATTAAGTAATGTTGCTAAATATAGCACAAACACACTAACACAAGTCCATTGTTCTACCAGTCCCAGAAACCGAGCAATGATCATTCAAAACTAAGACAACATTGTTACTTCTATGTCTATATTTCTACCTCTCAGCGCCAAGTTATCCGCAAATGCCGTTATTGTCGGCTATTCCGGCAAAGGTATACCAAGTAGCTCATTATAGACTATATTCTACAGTTTAGGTGCTAGTGAAATACACAGTGGTAGTGTTCTAATCTACTTAAATTTTCCATTCTTGGTCACTAAATTTCTACCCAGCAGGTAACTTCAAACTGATTTAATGACTCTTTATGTTATGCCTCTGTGACACTATGCAATTTCTTATATCAAATCTTTTAGACTATTAAAATACGGCATTTCATTGGCTGAATTTAAAATAGCAGCAATTCTTGCCAAAAGATTTTATATAAAAAAGTGCAGCGTCATACAGGCATTAGTTCGTTGCTGCATCTATAATTACTTCGCATTGTGTTGTATGCTATTAAAAACATTTTTTTATATATATCTGGCGCTAGGATGGCAGAGTATTGCATTTTAGTCCCCTCATTCCACTCTTCGGAGAAGAAGAAATGGGGAAACTTTGGTAAACATTGTCCTAACCAAAAACATTTTTTTGCTTAAACATCTTAAAATGACATAAAACGTCGAGAAATGCAAAAAAGTGGAGTAAGAAAATGTCCGTCCGGGACTTTTAGTTGCAGGAGAACCTACTGTGAACTAATTGTGTGAAGTAATACATAGTTGTTTAAATAGCATACTTCATTGTATGTACTGACAATACTGAGATTGCTAACAATTTTGACGTGTAAACATTTATGCTATCGCTCTGCGGCCGGAGTTTATTTGAGAATTGACCGTCAGGCGGTGACGTCAGCGTCACCATCACCTATGACGTCAGCACCATCACCGTCAGTGGTCTGAATTCATATACAAATGTACATATTTATGTGACGTCAGTGTGCGTGAGACGCTGTGAGTGAGTGAGTACGTTAGGGTGTTTACACATCTTTCGTGAATATAGCGGTACTCACTTTGCTGATTTTTTGCTTTGTTACATATTGTAGTATAACCCTTTCAGCTGCGTTTTGTGCAAAAATTACAATCGGATTCATTAAACATATCAGTTTGAAATAACTATAATGTGGGGAACTTTTCTCCGAGCACTTTTCTATGTAGGCCGCTGTTTGCTTCCTTTGCTATTTTTTCGTGGCTTCTTTCGGAAATCCATTTTGCTTCATATTTTTCTAATGTGTTCGAACTACTTTTATGGCCATACCTTCAAGAATTACTAAATCCCATTTTCTAATAAGACATATAAACTTTGTCAGTATAAACGTATAGTATAGTATATATATATATATATATATATAGTATTAAATATTGTAAATAAAAGCTATCTTCAGATTAAACATACAATGAGACAAGATGCTTGGATGTGAATCATGATATGTACATCTATTTTATCGACTTTTATTTTTCACAGGAATTTCAAAGAGTCCAGCATTCTAAACTCCTAGAAATACTAAAGAGAAGAAATATCGATAGTAAAGACATAATAATAACCAATCTCTATCTATGGGCACCAAACAGCGCGAATCAAAATCAGAGAAGAACTGAATGAGGAAATTAAGATACGTCGAGGAGTTAGACAGGGATGTGTAATGTCCTCACTTATTTAATATGTATGGTGAATGCATCTTTGAAGAAACGCTGTAAGAAGAAACCAATGAAAATGTCATAAACGGGAAAATACTGATCAACTTGCAATATGCAGACAATACCGTCCATAGTCCATAGTCTAAAAAAACTACAACATTGAATTAGTAAACCATTTCTGCAAGATATATGGCCTAGATATGAATCTAAAAAAAAACAAACTCATGGCAACTTAAAATAAATAAAACGTAAACCACAATAGACTATCTATAAAGATAACGTATAAATATCTTGGCACATGAATAACAACTTAATCTCGTCCTAAAAAACCCAAGGGTACCAAGTTTTGCTCCAATAAGTTCAGCCGTTTTCAAATTATTACATTTTTACATATCTTAAACGAGTAACATTTTACTAAAATATTTTTAGCTAAAACGGTATATTTTAAAGTCTACTATCACCAGTTACTCCATGGCCCCTTAGTTACTGGACACCCTGTATACTACCTTTTTTTATTTTAGGCAATTATTTAAAATTTATTTTTATTTAATTCGATGATTTTTTTGCTTTTGTTTATTTTCAATTATATCACGATCTATGGTTCTGTTGACTTATTAACTAATTATATTTTGTTTGCTATTTTGGTATGCTTTTGATTTATTTTTGGTTTTAATCTATTAATTTTTGTTTTTTTATCATTTATCTTTTATATGATATATTTTACATTATTTAAATAAGTTTATTATTCCTTAGTTTTTTCGAATTATTTTCTTATTCCTTGACCATATGGGATTAGTTGGTTTATTGTTAAAAATTTAGTTTGTTTTTGATTATTTTTCATTCATTATTTATTGAATTTGTAATTTTCGTTATTAATGTCATGTTGAATATTAATCGTTTGTTTAGAATTGATAATATTATATTGCATATAAATAAAACAAACAAAAAACGTAAGAAGCATCACTGAATGCCCTACGCAAGACCCGCCACTGGTTAGGTGTATACAATGTTGCCTAATTTGCAAACCTAAAAGGTAGTTAGGCAGACATGCAACAAGTAAACAGTAAATAAAAATTAAAAATAAACATGCATAGGATTAATCAAGATTAATAAGAATTATAAGTATAATAATTTAAAAACAATGAATTACAAAGTTTATCAGCAAAACTTTCAAATGTAAACAGAACAAAGTTGCAGTAAGTATTGTAATGATATAGCTATAATTCAAATTGTTAAAATCACTACTACAAATGGACTTACCATGGCATTTTAAAAACATGTCAGCAGCCACTTGATACTTCCATTCCTTATCCTTTTCTTTGATAAACTTAACACAACTATCTTCGTAACTCACTCCTTCGACTAATTCTTGATCGGCTTTCATAATTTTCAACAATTCCCATGATAATATCAATTCATCGTCAATCTCGACATTTTTAACCAAATGATTACCCAAAAAGTCTCTCAACTCTTCGCTGGTCGTCTCCTCAAATATTCTAACGATCTCTTTGGCTGGTTCTAATTGAATGTTTTTAATTATATGCGAAGCTCGGAAAATTTGTTTGTTCATCAATAATTCCAATGCCCATTGTAATATCTGAAGTTAATAATTTGTATTTTTATAGAATCGACAACTAAATATGTATGATATA
>JARJEC010061497.1:0-11095 GCA_030264575.1 Tachinus sp. AB-2021 | reverse complement strand
AATCTTTTGTAGTTACTATAAAAAATAAAATTTTATTATTTTTAAGAAATAAAATTTAAAGTTTATAATATTTTGTACTAATATTGTAAACATTTATACTGAGCATTTTTATCTAAAATATTAGAAAGCGGCCATTTGAAATCAATTCTGTATTGATTTCAAATGGCCGCTTTGAAATCAATACAGAATATCTTATTGCAAAATTATTTTAAAATTTAGATAAATTAACTTGCAGTTATCATGCTTAATTAGAAGCTGGGGCAAATTAAAAACTTTTGTTGAATATGATGTAAGAATGTATTTACTGCGAGAAAGTTGATTGAAATTATAATAAAAATATTGAATAATTTCCCACTCTCAGGATCTACTCAATAAACAATTTTTGTTAAAAAAGATTTTTTTATTTTTTCTATAGAAAACTAAAATGAATGTTTTTTAATTTTTTCGAGTACCTTTTAATTCATCTAAACATATAAATTTATTTCACATTTTTTAAATAAATTTTTACTTTTTCTTTTATCAATCAATCAAATATGATAAGGTATAATGTATGTATGCGCTGAGCTGAAGTCTAGTTTATTTTTGAAAACCATTAATATTTGTAGAACTGATTTATGTTATTCTTAAGGCAAGCCAAATGTATCAAATAAATGTAAAATAAACTAATAAAAATATAATTAATACTTTGTAGATTGTAGATTGAATTGCATGGTTTTACCTTATTTTTTCTTTTCTGTGCAAGTTATATGTCATTGTTCTCTTTTAATTGGTTATACAGGGTGCGGCATAACTATCTTTCCATTTTTGTAGTTTAATTAAACAAATTGAAATATGATTAATTTATGTTTACGTCTTAAGAGTATAATTAGTTAGTTGGTTAGTTAAGATTTTTTGACAAATTAATTCAAAATTAAATTAAATTGTTTTAAAAATCCAAAAGCCATTTTCAGAACTCTACCGCAAGATTTCTGAAGTTTTGTACGGTTCTCGTTGGCATTTTCTGCGGTAATTGGTGAATTTAAATATCGATTATTTTAGAGTTTTTGGACGATGTTTGAAGACCAGCTTTAAGATAACCCTTATACAACAGTCGCAAAGGGTTAAATTTGCCAATACGCGCTTGCCGGGTTTCTGTTTATTTTTTCAGATCAGGTAACTCGACTACTGACGTTATTTTCTGCGCATAAGTAATTTTGTATGGTTAAACGTGGAAACTGTGACAAAAAATTCTTTGCTCCCTGCGATTATCAGACGAACGAAGAGCTACTGTATGTCTGCATGCAAAGCGTGTAGGCGACCGTATCACTGGGCGTAGGGTATTCTGTTGTTTACTCTACCTCTTTTCTGATATGAAACATCTAATATTGCGTAAGGACGATGGTTGCAATGATCACCTGGTTATGACAAAAATGGCAAGCCTGTCGCTAACAAACAATAATATAAATGTCAGTGACAGTATAGAATAAAAAATTGCATAGCTTCCATAAAAAATTGATATTAACGTTTCACATCTAGCAGGCGTCTCACGAACTCTCTCGACTTTTTTTATTAACGGAAATTCTCTGAAATTTTTAACCAAAAATATAATTGATTTTTGGTTTGAGACTTTTTTTGACAGTGACAATAAGCAACACAAAATTGTACAGCTTCCTTAGAATAATAGATTACAATATATCATATCTATCGCCCCGTTTTTTCTCTCTTTCATAAATACTTTATACAATAATTTTATCAGAAGCATCTTTGCAATGTGGTCTTACATTTACAAGTTTTACTTTGAGTGAAATTTTTGAAGATTTGTTTGGGATTATTTGTTCATGCTGGTTAGATGCGAGATATATTTTGACCATTTTGAAACTTATATTGCTTCTTATTCTCGAGATGGCGTAGAAACTATACGAAAATTCTTTTGTAAACTTTTTGTTTTTCTTAAGCCTTTCTTCCTATCTAAACAATTGCTATAAGTTTTGTCAATATTCTTTTCTTCTTTATTATTTTTTTTTTCTAACTATAGTGCATAGTGCGAGACTAATTGTTGACTATAGAGAATTGAACTGGCAATGAATGGTTAAGCGGGCAAAGATCAAAAATACCTATTGCTATTTGTCAATTTTTTAAGTAAAACTTCTATGGGGCGATTTTTTAAGGTCAAATTTAGTGTAACGTGAAAATTTTTAATCTATCTCAATTCCACTCATCGATTTTCCATCTTCCCTTTTTTCTGGACACGTGAAATACATTAAAAATTAAACTTTGATGCGAATAAGAGAGAAGATGTGAAATTGATGAATGAAATTGAGATGGAGCAACATCAATATAAAAAAAAATTTACAAGTTAATTAATAATAATTGCTGTAGGTGGCGTAGCTCTTGAGAGAACAGACGTTCTGCCACCGTATACGCGATGTTAGGGATTTCAGATTCGATTTCCGCGAGTAATACACCATTTAAATAATTTGTAATAAAAGTTTTACTTCAGCTGTGTGTTTGAAGCACAGTTACATATTTTTGTAGTTTATTGCATTGATATCTTACTATTTAACTTTTTTTTCAAAAGAATTTTCTTTCATTCATTTTTAATTTGCTTTATTTATCAATCTATGCATAAGGGTCCTTCTCCAAGCTTTGTTTGTCACTTTGTTGACATTGTACAAATACTTTTCTGAAATTTATTTCTATAATCTCTATGAACGTTTATTCATTTTTTGGTCTTTCTCTTACAAATGTATATGTTTGCTTATTGATTTTTTCCCTATAATTACTGACTTATGCTACAAGCTTAATGTATCTAAGAACTTAACTTAACAAGAAAGGGATTGTGAATTTAGTTAACCTTAAAGATAAAAAATTAACGATCAAAATAATTATTTTTTATAACAACAAAGATACACAAGTTAGTTTGAGATATACTGTGTTAAACCTTGTTTGTTCTACGCCAGTCAAGTAGCAAATGACTTTTCTTGCTTTTATGTTGGAGCACCGATAAGCGATAAGAGCGGCGATAAAAGCGTAAGGCTGAAAATTAATTGCAACGTTTATTGCAAAAACCTAATCTATTGCTATTGCTCGACCGTTAAGAATAGCAAAACGCGCATCTAAAATATATACAAGTTTATGCAATTTAATGTATTAGTTATGGTTTTATCGTCGCTCTTAGTTTTTTTCGTTGCTACAACATAAACGCATCGTTACTTACTACTAATCGATTCAGCTATAGACTTTACTAGACAGTTATCTGTTTGAAAACCTTCAGTTACTAACTACTTGCTACCATACTACACTTCTTACGTAATGCAAACAAGGCATTAGATTTCTGACAATTCCTGAACCAACAATATTCTATTAAACTACTGTATTAGAATAGTTGTTATTATTAAATTTTGTTCATTGGTTATTAGTGCAATTATATTATCATTAGATCTAATATGTATTTATGTTTTAGATGCACAAGCTGTAGATCGTCGTAAATGTCCGACGTGTGGAAAAGTTTATAAGAATATCAACACACTGAAAGTCCACATTTCGCAAGATTGCGGCAAGAAAATTAAATGCATTTACTGTAATTACACATGTACTAGAAAATATGTTTATCGTGAACACTTAAAGTTCAAACATAATGTAGACGCCTACAAGCAGCTTTAGAATTGAACAAATAAATTTGATATAATCATACATAATATTATGTGTTTTAAGAAATGTTCGTATATTTTGTTGGCTTTTATTCAACTGGCCATCGACTCCAAGGTTCTTTAGCCGTGTGTATGTAGGTATATGTGTGTAGAGTTAGGACTTCCTACTCTAAAAATTTGCTTCCAATAACTAGAGTGCTATTAATTGTTTCTCAGAGACAAATGGTAACGGTCGGTGATTATGCGACACCCATGCAAATGCTAACCGTATCTAACGTTGCTTAATTTTTGCAAGACATGAAATTGGTTGTACTGGATATGCTACCTATGCAGTTATTTGTGCATCTAACGTAATAATATATACAGTTTTTTGTAAAAAAATTGATGAGATTAGAATTAGTTGCTTCGACGTATTGGTGACTGGTATTTAAGACATAATACTGTGATTTTTCAACTTTGTTCTTAAAATAACTGGAAATGTCAACTGAACATTGTTTTATTGTTAATGTTAAGATAATTTGATCTATCTTGTTAAAATATTTTGTTTTAGAAAGTGCTTCACATCGTTGCCCAAAATGCAGTAGAACTTACACGAACTACAATTCATTTCTTGCCCATATCAGTTTGAATTGTGGACCAGCAGAAATATTGGAATGTAAATATTGCCCGTTTATAACTAAACGAAGATATCATTTAGAAAGACATCAACTAAGTATTTAATAATAATTATTGAAGTCGTTCATATTTAATAATGCCCGTTTTTAGTCTACCATAAACAGCAATTGATACATACCAACTCACGAAATACTAGAACTTATGGACGAGAAACCGCTAAGCCCAAAACAGCACCTCGATTAAAATTTCATATAAAGACGATACAATTAAAAAATTCAGCGCAAAAATAAATATTTTGATTTAATATAATACTAGTTAATAAACAATGTTTATGAATGTAACAGTAATGTTGTATATAAAAATGAATAAAAATAGATTTATTAATATTAATACATTTTGTTTTTTTTTAATATAAAATTATATTTAAGAGGCATATTGCGAGGCTTAAATTTGTAACCCATTTTCTCGAGAGCCACTTGACCAATTTGCCTTTAAAACAGAAAAAATAAATTGGAGTAGAATTTAATATTTTTAGAAAAGTTATTATTATACACTTTTAGTTTGGACGAGTAGAGAACGTCACTTAAGCTAATCTCATATTATGTTATTAAAAAATTTGAATTTTTGAATTAAACTATGAAACTATGAAATAAAAAAAAATGAGCGGAAAATAGTGCACGTATAATACTTAATAACTTTTTAGGTGAGCAAAAATACTAAAAAATTAAAAGTTTTTATAACATATACTTTGCATAAATTTCATAACGAATGGGTTTATATTAAGGAATTATATAAAAAAAATCTTTTTAGCTAAATAGCGATATGTTCCACTTAAAAAACGTAAGATATTTTCAATTGCATGTGTTTTTTATTTTTAGTTATAATTAGCTTAATCTTTTCAAATAAAATTTGCAGAGCTATCAGAATTAAATATTTTTGGCAGAAGTTGCACATCACCATCTTTATAAAGTACAAATATTTTGACCACTCACATTTTTTGTTTCTACTTATTATTTATATTTTCGCAAAAACAAAAAAAATGTTTACATTTTTTGATTAAATATTTTAATTTATCAATGCGAAATATTGTCTATTATTCTTAACATATGTGTTGTATTTTAGATTGTCCAGTGCAGTGTCCCAACTGTTATAACACATACAAAAATGTTAACTCGTTGTCGGCTCATTTGGGCTTGGATTGCGGCAAACCGAAGAATTTCAAATGTCATTATTGCGCGTTTGAAAGCAAAAGAAGATATGATTTAAACAAGCATATACAACGAGTGCACACGACTGTTCTTACATAATGTTGTTAAAAATTCGCTAATAAAAGTTACATTTTATTTTAGTGCATTATTTTTTGTGTTGTTTGTTGTGTTATGGAAAATATTGTAAACTAAAAGCGATATTAAACAAAATTTAAAATAATGCGAAACACCAACTTGCACGTGCAAGTTTCTAACTTTCTGACTGCTAAACGGTGGTCACGTTGGCTCATTATAGAAACACCAATTTTCAACCATAGTATTGTGTTGGAAAGTTGCTCGTGTGTGTCTACATGACAAACAGATCGCAGCACAATATAGGACCAGCAAATGGAATATTGATTGACCGAAAGCGCGGGCGGTTAAGCAAAGCTTAAGGCCTCTTTCACATCATCGGGTTTGCTCCGTACGGCTTGAGTCGAGGAACGAAGGTCCTTTGTTCCCCAATGCGAGTTTAATGGCTCACGGTTATCGCGATGTGGTCGAATGACAGAGGGTCCTTGATAGTATTATGGCTCGGGCAGTCTCGTCGGCATTTGGGACAAACAAATCTAAGTCTTACGCCCCCTTTCAAGGGATTCGGTTTGTGGGGGTCGTTAAATGAAGCCTTTTTTGTCCCAATGTGAGTTTTATGGTTTTTGGTTGCCGTGTTGCAGCGTACACATATATTTAACTTAAAGACCTGTTTTTGCCGTTTCCAAATTTGAATTTGGTCGTCGCAAGTGGCAACAAGGTGTTACTCAAGCTATAAATCTTGCATTGGTATGTGTCGATCAATAAAAGCTCTTTATTGTCCCAATGTGAGTTTTTTGGCTCTTGGTTGCCGATATGGTCGACTCGAAGATACACCTGCGAGTTATATAACTCGGGGCAATTGTGTTGGCACCGTTTGGGACTACAAACGGCTACAAAACTAGCAGTGGCTCATTGAGTCGACTATTCCAGAAACCGCGAGTCAAAAAAACTCACATTCTAATAACAAATGGGAACATTCTTTGAGACAACCAGAATGGTGCAAACACGTTTGTGTCAGATGAATCTAAGACAGTTTTGTATTAGATACCAAGCGACTACAAGATATTGTTTTAATCATTTTAATAAATGCCAACAATGTCTAATTTAGCTTACACACAGGTGTGACTAACAATTGGTACTAACATTTTTCTAGCTACTAGCAACTTTCCAGTTGAAAGATAGTAACAAGTACTTACTGACTGATGGCGCAAACATCGAGTTAGTTGCAAACAGCAACAACATTGCATTAGTTGAAAACTAGATGTTGCTCATTCCTAGTTTTTAATTGAAACAGAAACAAAACAGGAAAATCCTTTGCAATTTGGACAAATTCAACGTTAAACTGTTTGTTGTCGGGCAGAGGCATAATGTAATTAACCAGAATAAAATAACTGATGTAATAACTCACACATTCTACGATAAAACGTACTGAGCAATAATTAGTGATACAACTCATGGCACTGTGACTTCCAGAATAGCAAAATAATGTCTTCGCATATTCTAGTGATGCATGAGTGCCATGCCCGCGGCTAGAAACCAACCGACCCTTTCTAGGTTGCAAGTGCGAGTGGCACACTTGTGGTTACTTTTCGATTGGCATGCTAATAGCAAGAAAATATTGCCAGTTGCACCTGTATGTAACAGAAACATTTTTTTTTAATTACTAACTATTAACTTTGTAAGTTTGGTAAGATTGTTATAACAGTAAGACTTTGACTTATGGATAAGTACTACCGGGCATGTTGTATTGTACTACATTTTACTACATACTATATGTCTTTTCTGTATCATTAATTCTGTTTTGCGTTGCATTTCCATTTGTCCTGTATCAACAGCCATTACTATTGTTTATTTACTTTGAAAAATATTTCAGATTTTGTTTATATTAACAAAGCAACATTTACATGCTTATCGACACTTATTGGCTTTAATGATATCTCAAATACCAGACTTTATACTCATACAAGACAGTGTGAAGTTAATAAATAAAATAGCATTTTCGATCTTTCGTTTAATTATATGTAATAAACATTCTTGCATTTATTCAAATTTTGTTTCAGTTGCACCGTGGATGACAGACCCATCGAGACCATACGTTTGCAATAATTGTGGAAAAAGTTATACATTGTCCCAAAATTGGAGACGTCATATGAATGTTGAGTGCGGAAAAGAGAAACAATATAAATGCCGTTATTGCTCAATGACATTCTATTATAAAAACAAAGTCAAACTTCACGAACTTACACATTTAACTTAATTTTGATGATGATTGACAATGACAATTATTTGTGAACAATGCACAGAAACGCATTATGAAATATGTTTATCATGTATTGATTGAATACGCAAATATGCTGATCGAATAACACATTTGTAACACTGCATACCATATGAGTCTGAAGCGTAGTAAGAGTGTCTAGGGCCACGATGCAAGGCAACCAACTGGGCCTCCACATACTTCAAAAGAAACATACAAGATTGGAATTATTTAAAACTTATTTTAGAACATTTCATACCGAACACTTCATTTTAATCCAAATAAAAATTCTAAGTACCAGGCCTTTTATTTTTATAAATTCTACAAATTTGAATGGGGTTGGACTACTATTTTTATAAAATTGAAAATTCACAAGGTATACATAAAAAAATTTGACAAAATTTGAAATAATTATAGGAAATTTTATACATGACGCTTTATTTTGATTCAATTAAAAGGTTTAAATGTCAGGCAATTAGTTTTTATAAATTTGAAAATATTTAAATGGGGACGGTATACAAACTTAAAAAAATGGAAATGCACACAATTTACACCTTACATAATAAATTTAAATAATTTAAAAATAATAAACGTTTTGCCCTCCAATCTCACTTACTTATATAATCTATTATATCTAAAATGTTTTGGCCTTGGGATTTTGTCTTGAACTTAACTAATTATCATTGCAGGTTATAATAATACATTTTTGCAATAAACATTTTTACTTTTTAAATTTATTTTCTGATTATAAATTATGCACCAACCTTGCTATTGTCAATATGCTCATGCATTTTGTCTATTTTTTAAAGGCAATATTTTATAATTTACAAAAAATACTTATTATTTTTTATGTGATTCTTATTGAATTGTGATTTTGAGAAGGAAATGTCATTTTTAATTTTATTGTTGTTTTTGAAATGCATTTCTTGAAGAAACCTGTATATAAATAATTAAAAATATTAAAAATAAACCAACTGCAAACAACTACTGAATTTTATTTATTGTCAAGAAAGATGTGCTATGTGTTAAGGGAGTAATGGGTGTGTTACACACACCCTTACTTTGACATGACTTGATCAAATTATAATTTATTGTCTAAAATTTTATAAACATTTACTAAAATACTATAGATGTTCAGGTTATGTAGAGATGAGAATGTGTATTAAACCTCAACACAACGACTTGTGTCATCCTGGATGCACAACAAGTGACATTTTCCAATTACAGCATTTCATTAATTAATTTATATTTTTCAATTTAATATGTGCGTACCTACAATCTGATGTGAAAATATGTAACTTTTGGGCACGAAAAGTGAGATAATTTTCATATTTGCAATATTTTTATTAAATCAAATCAATGAGTTTAAAATCCGTTTATATTTTCTATGTTTACCTCGTGTAGTCAGAGCAAACGAAGATGTTTGTTTTGATCTTTTTTATGATCTTATTAGTGCACTTCTAAAGTCGAAATCTGATTGGTTGAATGATGAAAAACAAGTATTTGATTTATGTTACGTCACAAAAAGTTTAGTGATCCTATTTGGGTGCTTGCGAATCGAATACTTTTATCTTATTGTAGATATAATACTATTTCTTTTTGCATACCTCTGAACAGTTTTATGAGCAGGTAATGGCAATCTCAACCTATCTATCAAACTGTTGAACCTGATGTTAGTTTATATTGTATAATGCTGTTCTGATTAGTAAACAAACTATTGAATGGTATGCCAGTATAAACAACTTTCGATTTGAAAGCGTTTCTAATTTTATGTAGAGAAGATTTTTAATCCCTTCTTAAGATGCTATAATCGCAGGTAGATTTAGTTTGATGCCGAACTGCAGAAAATATAATACTGCACCTAATGCCATTTTAAGTGCAAATCAAGGAGTTATTAGAACGGAACGCGGTAACCTATTTTAAAAATGATTCCGCGTTATACAAAGAGCTCGCTGCTTACGATGTATCTTTTCTATCCTTCTTACTCACAAATGTACTGCACGCGATGCATTTTTATTATATATTCTTTATTTAAAAAATGAAGTGCTTCCGTCAATCATCGTACGCAAGCATCTCCGTACTTCATTGAAGTTATCATTGGTGCAAATTCAAGCTTAAGACAATGATACACTATGATGTACTTTTTTAGTATATCTATTTGAATATATTGCACATGTGATATTGGTTTTAAGAATGTAAAACATTCTAATTGATCATCTACAAAAGGACTTTAAAATTGTTGTTGTAAGCATTTGGTTGGTGCCAATAAAAAATGTGTACTAATTATTTGACACAATCTTTACACCAAACACGCTGAACAATTTTGCCTGGACCACTGACGGTGGCCAAAAAAGCCGAAAGCGCTGAAGTAAAATATGTATAATTACTAATAAGAGTATAAAAAATGTTTTTTAAATTATATTATATGATTAAAAATAAAAATAAATGTTTTTATTAAATGCTAGTTTAATTGTACTTTGTTTTAGGATTAAAGGTCGAGCATGGATGCGTTTTAGTTAAGCCTCACGTTTGTAATAATTGCGGAAAAGGCTATACATTATCTCAAAACTTGAAAAGACATTTGAGAGTCGAATGCGGTCGAAAGAAGACAATTATCTGTCATCTATGTTCAATGACATTCCATTATAAATCGACATTAGTTAAGCATCTGACTAGACATAAGCATAAACTGGAACATCAGTTGTAAATTATAATAACATATTATCTTGATGCAACTACTAGCTGACCACGAGGAACAGAAAGTTTTTGGTAGGGACTATACTGAGCAAAGATAGGTGGGAGAGGAGCAGACCGTGAGTTAGTGAAATTATGCCATTTCAGTTACAATGAAGCAGATTGGTTGCAACAAGACAATAGTCCATACAATGTACTTTCCCCACTCGTATCATTTCCCGGATTGAGTATATGTCGATCTCCAGACCTCAGCATAAGCATTTTTTCCCGGAGTTATTTAAAATCTTTCGTATATGTGATTAACCCCGTATATTAGATGGATTTAAAGAACTAATTGATTGGTTAATCAGCTAACATTGGGAAGAGTATGGACGAACTTAAAAAAAGAGGTGCATCGAGGAAGGCAGATATTACTTTCCAAATATAACTTAAATCTCAATATTAATTTTGAAAATTATAAAATTAAAACTCCACAAATATAATAAGAAGAGTATTCTATTCAACAATATTACGACATAACAATCACTTCACTTCAAAATTAGCCGAATATATATTTTTTCAAAATCAGTCTTATTCCTCCAGGTCAGCATGTAGTCGATGTGCTATATGAAATGGTTACT
>JARJEC010061490.1:0-12298 GCA_030264575.1 Tachinus sp. AB-2021 | reverse complement strand
AGTTGATAATACGATAATTAATTTTATATAAAAATGTATATTTTAGTATCTAGTATGTAGTTGTTTAGTTTTAATAGTAAGCTTTCAAAACATTTAGTGACACATTTAATAATTATATTCTAATCAGTCCTGAACTAAAAACAATTTAGAAAATATAGAACAATTTAAACATTTGTGTGATCAACACACTCAATCTATACATGTTTTTATTTGATTACTATTTACATAATTCGAATTTTCCAAAAATATAAACAATTTACTAATGACATCACAGCGTCTAGAAAAAAACTTAAAAAAAAATATTCTTAATTTTAAAGTTCCCCCGCTGTTAGCTATTAAGTATTATGCATTGTCTGAGCTGTGCTATTATTTTTAATAAAGCATCATTACACTTTTTAAAGTTTAGATTATATAATAAAAAGCAAAAACTGCTAATATTTATTTCTTTTTGCTTTTAGCGATAGTATATCGATATCTTCAGATCATATAATTTATGATATTATTATATTATTTTCTCATTAAAATGGTGTATATCAATTTTTTTAATGGAATTTAAGAGAAATTGTAGATATTTTTGAAGTTAAAATTGCGATAACATAATAACATGATATTCAGCAATACACGAAATTCTTGTAATAAAACCTACTACGATAATTGTTATTGGTACGATTTCAATTGAAGGATGTCTGGGCAATGGAATACAACAAATGCTCGAAATTCTTCAAGTAATTAGTAAAGTGTCTTTTAATCGTGTGAAATGTTAATTTCCCGCAATTAGAATTCTGTTGGCGAAATAAAAGCAAAATCGACGTTCAGAAAATGTGACCCAGTTACTTCTGAAATAAAATTTTTAAAAGCGGGCACCTTGACCGTTTAATTTTTAGTAGCGAATAATTGTACGTAATTGCTTTTATATGTCCGTGTATAATTATCTCTTTAAGAAATTGGACAGACTTAGCGCGTAACAAGCTGCAAAATCAATTATTTCACACATTTAAGAACTAATTGAAAATTTTTACTGCCACCAAATTTATCAGGTTGGTGCAGAGAAAACTGGGCAGACGGGCTTCCTTTTTGCGGTTTATTAATTTCTTGCATTTAAGGAGGGTAGAATGTGGAAAATGCAGATTGGGAGCGTGCTCTGTGTTTCCGGGGGTTGCAACATTTCCGGTCACACTTAATAGAAAATAACGCGACATAGGTTCACTTCACATGAATGACGAAGGGCAGCAACATGTTCGAAAGAAACATTGTTATGCAATTTAAATATCTCAAGTGCTATCGTAAAAATCCACTTAAATATTGATTGGAAATACATTACTGAGTAAATGAAGGTGTAGAAAATTTATTTTTCCGGTTGGCATCATGTAATATTTATTTACAAATTACACCAATGTGATTTTACAGCGTGAGAGCCTAGTAAAATTAATATAATTCTTTTGACCGACATGCTTTAAATAATAAAATAAAAAGTTTATTAAACTGGATAGATTTTTTGATGAAACAGTGCTAATGGTTAGGTACGTTACGATTATACCAGTGGAGTTTTTGTGCTATCTACCTAGGTATGAGGACAAAGAAACACTAAGAGTGCCATTAGGTGTAATTACTGTGTAATTAATATATGCGTATGTGTGGATTTTTTTCAATTTTATAGATTTTGTTAATTGTGCGGAAAGATTTAAAAATTTGTGGAAATTTGTTGGAATTTAAGAAAAAAGATTTATTAAGTAATTTAAAAAACACAAATAGCTTTAAAAAAATTGAAGAGCATCATAATTAATTATATTATCAATTTGTTGGATTTTTGATATATAGGGAAGTTATGTATTTTTGTAATTGTCTGTAATTTTTGTAGATTTTTACGAATTTTATTGCTTTCAAAAATAAAACATAAAATGAATCAACATTTTTTAAATCTTTTAAAAATTATTAAATTATTCTTAGTATTTTATGACATTTCTAGCCCCCAGCAATTCTAACAACTTTCTGGACTTTTCACAATATTTTGCAAACATTTGTTTATATTAAACATTTTTCCAGATTTGGAAATATCTTAGTAGTAAGATTGATATACTGCAAATATTTTTAAAAAAATTATAAAAGTTTTGAGAGGTGTTTAACTTTTCTTGCAACTTTCTCAACAATTACAATATATTACGATTTTTTGTATACATGTATAAATATTTTGTAAAAATATCTCCGGGTATTTTTCTATATTTTACTACATTTTTTATACATTTCATAACTCATGTTTATTTCATATTTCAGCAGATGTGAGACGGAGTTTTTAAATATTTTTAAAGAGTTTTGTTACAATTTATTGCATCTGTGTAAATTTTTTGTTTTAATTATTTGGGTTTTGTGTATAATTGTATGGATTTTCTTATTATTATGCTAAATTTTAATGGAAAATTTATCGTTTGTAAGAAAATTTTACAAACGTGTGGATTTTTTTGGGATTCTGGGTATTTAGTTTTCTTTTGTGTGAAATTTTTATGTTTTTTGTGTTAAAATTTTGTGGATTTTTTAAACTTTGTTAAGAAATTATTTGAAATTTTAAAATTGTTTGTAATTGTCTGAAATAATGTTTTTTAGAATTGGGCTTTTTGGAGTATATGAAATTATTATGAGTTATTTTCTTTACTTTACAATTAACATGATTGAATCCTTTAGAGTTAAACTTTGGAAGCTAACACTTATGTGTTAGTGCAGTTATTATTTCATGACTGAAATTGATACGGTCGCTGTGAGAGTTGTAAGTTTTGTGTCTATATAATTTTCTATTTTTTCATATATATATATATATATATATATATATATATTCCACACAAAACCGTTGCAATATTAATCCACAAAGAATGTCAGTCTCCAAACTCACAATATAATAATAGAAAATTATAGACACAAAATTTACAACTCTCAAAACAACCGTATCAATTTCAGTAACTAAGTTTTTTCAGTAACTAAGTTGATGCACTGATGAAGGCAGCTAATAAAAGAAAACTCGTAAACATATAAATAGAAGGACGCCATGCACACCATATAGATTATAGTTTAACGATATTCAGAATTCAACAACAATATAATTACAATTTAAGCTAATCGCGGTTTTGTATTAAACGTTATACAATGAATTAATTGTTATTAGTATCATTATTCTTAAAAAAAATGTAAGTTTGATGCGCATTGATTTAAATGACATAGCGAAACGAATCAACAAGGTTGTATATTAATAAGTGGCGCGATTTTTTTATACATTACTTTCTTTTTTGTTTGTTTAATATTATTCCTATTATGGTATACGTGACATGTTATATTGCGTTTAGCATAAAATGTATAACAACAATACATTTACCAAACCGATAATAACAAATTAAAATGCTATTTATGTAATAAGATTGTAAATTCCAATGCAATTTCTATTTCACAATTCCAATTCGATTCAATGCAAATCCTAACTGCATTCAATTTCAATTCTCGTTTCCTGATTTTGTCCCTTGAATGATTTGCAGAAGTAAACAAGGTCCAAATTGAATTAAATTATTTACGGTGGACTATATAAATATAGCAAAAACTTCGAAACGAAGATAAAAAATTACCACATGTCGAAAATATATATCAGTTAAGGCTATAGATTTGATTTGAAACCCTTTGAGTCGGACCGAGATTAAAACTCGCTGCTGGTGATATTACACTTTAATTTATTTCCATTCTTGGAAAGTCATTTTATAATATGAACTGCATGGCAATTTGGGTGTCCGCGTTTGCATGCGTGAGCCTATTTATCTCATGATTGAACCAACTATATATACATAAAAATATCAGTATTTGCTCCGATTCAGACCACCATGACAGACAGAATTTGCTTAATAACCGTAAAGACGTGCCGCTTGAATACCATGACTTTTTATATGAATAAAAAATATCTCTGGTATTCACAGTTTTGATAGTAGATGTATTTTTTTGGAGATTGGGGGTTTCTGTAATTAAGCGCACTTTCCTGTAAATTAAATCTTAACAAACAATATTATCTGTAAAATTAAAATTTATTTTTTGAGTTTTGTTATCTGAATGTTTGATTTTCATCCGGGCTCACAATAATGCGTCACCTGCGCAAGGTGTCCGAGTAATTTATATATTCAGAAAATTTGACGTCACGGTTTTATGACGTCATATAGATTATAACGCGGCACGTGCACTAATAAATGCAATTATCAGTTTCCGGGGTGGTTATTTCACGCATTAACCCACTTCCTATTTGCCCCAGTAATGTTTGTAACGATATTTCCTGATGCAAATTTCAAAATACAATACAATTCTGTACTTCTTAAATAACACAAATTTAATTTATTTTTTCACATTTTTATTACATGATCGTGTCTGCTTGTGTTATAGTAGGTTGATCTTTCTGTGGGTTTACGAAAGAAGATGCAATTACCAACAAAAGGAGTCCGATCAAGTGTTAAATGAGCACGTCTTTCCGAAAACAAATCTCTGCCTTTTATTCCATCCTCTGCCGCGATCATCATCCCAGACGAGATGATTACAGCTGCGTAACGAAATCCGACCGCACCAATTCCGATTGATTTATTCGATCTCGTTTCATTCTTGCCGTCTAATCCGCTCGCACCCTTAATCCGCAAATATGTTTTACCATTGTGTATACATGTCAGGGCATTTCAAAGTGCAAAATTTAGGATATTAGAAATATGGGGGAATAAGCAAATGTCGATTTCCCAGCGTATTAGGTAACGGACTTAAAATTTCAATTTATAATGTATATATTTTAGCGAAATAACAAATTTTAAATTAGGTTTTAAATAAAGTCGAAGTTTTGTTTATTTAAACATAATGTTTGTCTTCTTTTAGTCATTGCCACATATAAATAATAATAAAAATGAATAATACACTTAATTATGTTTTAAAAATGAGTAATAATAATAGTAGTTTATTGAAGCATAAAATATACACAAATACATACTTATGATGAGCCTAATATGTTTATTTACAAAAATTCAAAGACTACATAAAAACAAAACATATGAACATTTGTTTACATTTGTACATCTTACATAGAAATTTAGCTCTCAAAGAAAAAGTACATATCTTATTTTTCCGTATATATGTTAATAATAAATTTAAATTTGAATCTTTACGTGAGCATGGAATATAAATGTTTTTTTAATAAACGAGAAGTTTGAAGCTTTGTAACATAGAATAAATGATCATGGGATCCATAATTCGCAAACATTCTACTTATTTAATACCAAAGCAGTAACAATTTTATTGAGCTTATACTGCTCATGTTGATTTGTAGTGAACAATAAATTATTTACTTAAAAAACTGTAAAATAAGCGCATAAATATGCTTTAAAATAAGAATAAACATTTATATTTTCCATAAATAACAAACTAAAAATTAATGACTATTTATACAATAATATACACAACAAAAGTATATTTTAAACCCAGGTAAGAAAGTTTATAATTGCCCAAGGTCTGCAATGTCAATTTCTTAGCAAGTTTTGAATACTATTTTTCCCCAACCTGCGAAATTTTGTAGTAAAAATTACAAAAAAATATATATTTTTGACAGACAAATTAGGCGGCTTTGATTTTGATACTTCAGAAACTTTAAACGTAGCTTCTCAAATGTCATAAAAATTGTGTGATTTACATCCCCTAGGTAATAAAAGTGAACTTTCTCACCTCAATTGAGGTGCTCACAGCCTACATTTCTAACCGGCTGTGGAAAGAAGATGTTTTTCCAAATTAAAAAAAAAGGAAATTCTTCTGTCATTCATTAAGTTCTTATATGCCAAAGAGCTTCTTTCAATAACTACAGATATTATTTGTGCGTATTTAAACTTTGACATTACTGATTCATCAATATTAATGATTTCATTTGATGTCCATTTATAACATTAGCAATTTTTTTCCAATATCTCAAATCATTTTGAACTTTGCTTATTTTTATACTTAAAATAAGCAAATATGCATAAAAATTTAAAAAAAAACACATAAAAATTCTTAAAATAATATGCATTAAATATGCATAAAAAATAAAATATGCACAAAACACGAAAATAAGCAAAATAAGCCAAAATAAGATGATGCTATTTGCTTTGCTTTTTGATGATTTGTGGAAATATACCTTCAAAATTGATATCCATGTAATATTGGCAAAAATCATAACGCATATAAATCCTAGCTCTTGTGATTATTTAGGTTTATTCAGTAAAAATGGTAAGGATATCCTTAAGTAACAACATTCTTACAATGTAATTTGTAAGGATATTGATATTAACAATTTCTACAAATTGTATCCAGTAACGTCCATGTCCTTTACAACTTTTAATACAAATTCAAACTCATCAATAAAACAAACAAATGATAAATATTATTATAATATAATAAAGTAACGCAAAAATGCATGAGTACTAAAAAATCTCAAAACTTTTAATAAAATTTCAATTAAACTTTATAACAAATTTCAAAGATATATTTGGATATTATGTATAGTATACTGTTTTCTTCTATTGGCCATTAAATTTTATTTTTTAGTTTTCATTGAAGCAGAACTACTACCATTCCGTAAGGTCAATAAAGCATTGTAAGCGCCTCACCTGTCGTCAAAAACAAAGTATTGTTTAAATGTAAAAAAGAACTGAAGCGTGCCACAAATTATTCAACCGTTTCTGACGCGTGCATTATGTATACACACAATTTTATATTAAAAAAATAACAAATATCACTCAACTATATTTTTATTATGTAATTTACAAAACGGCAACCGCTTTAATTGCTCCAGTCATAAAATTAACCGACCAAAAAATAACACGCGTCTAATAATTATTATGTTTAGTCATTTAATGGGAAACAATAAGTAGGTTTAATGTAGCACATTGAGTATGATATTAACCCATTTTAATATGCATATGTATAAGTTCAATAACTAATATAAATGAAAATTATTTTTATATTTAGATATACTTCAGTTCAATTCTTGCTAATTACAGGAACTTTTTATTTAAAATACAATAATTATTAAATAAATACAATGCCACTGCACCAAGTTGTAATAAATGTTCAAAAATGTATTTCGGTTTCGGATCAAACTTACATCCTTCAGATACATGTACATCAATTTTTGAAACATTTATAGGAATAACGCATTAAAATGATTTAATAAGTCTAATAAAAAATTGCAGTACTTGTTTGTAAAAAGTTGCATAGCTCAAAAGTTTTGAGAAAAAAATCGAGTGAGAAAATGTATGTAATGATGCATATCATGTAATGTATGTAATGTCACCAGTCACCAGTAATGTCGTTTAAATAAACAAAGCAAAAGCTTTTGTTTACTGCTTTAAAAACTGTCTTATAAAATCAATCTATGTCGAGGTGTTTATAATGTGGCTAAGAAATGTTGAACCGTTGAGTAATAATTATACTCCTCACTAAAATCGAAACATTGTCAATATTTATTAAGATCAAAAGATAAATAAATTAATAATTTATTGCATAGTTAAAGAATGTTTGTCAGGATATGATACCATGTATAAACACAAATAGATTTAAGCAGTTAAACACAAAATTCGAATCTCAAAGCAAAAACTGACCATGAGATTTAATGTTATTAAGTAAGAATATTATAATTAAATAATAATTCTTCCGGAAAAGAAGGAAAGCTATAAAATACACAGATGCTCAGTTAAAAAGAGTCTCGAATTGTTGCAGCTCGTTATGCCAAGTGCATTTTGTCAAGAGGTTTATCATGGGCAATAACAAATATTTCACTTTGTCCATGTCCGAAATTAATGTGATGATATAAGATTAAAAAACTAATAGTTTGAAGACAAAATTTTATAATGGAGTATATTCAATCCAAAAGTTTATAAAAATGGATGGGAAAGAAAATGAAGAACAAATGTGACGCCATATACATAGAAAAATAGAAATCAAAGCTATAATAGCTCAAATAATACTGCAAAGCATTTGGGAAAAACTTAGACAAATCGAAAATAACGTTTTTTTTATTAATTACTTGTATTATTTTTTTAAATAATAAAATAAGGTTGTACCTGTACCCCAGGTTGATTTAGAAAAACTTTTGAAATAACTAATATTCAGTTGCTTTGCTGATAGACACGGGACTTCAGAAAACCCCACAAAAATTACAAGTCATTGGGTCAGAAAAACGAAGTGGCCAGGGCATAGGAAAAGTTTTGGAAGTCAATGCAGTTGCCGTTTCAAATGATAGCAAATAGCAAATTTTGTAGCTTTGAAGATAATTTCTAATATATTTTTATTATATTTTCTTTGTCATCAAAGACCCAACTGATTAATAGGGTCCGTAAGGAAATCATATCGAGTCTTTAGCACTTGCTTTATCTTTATCATAAAAAAAAATTAAAAAAATTAAGAAATGAAAATACAAGAAATAAAAATAATTGCAACCGACTAATTTTAAAAACTAAATGCATTTATTATAGTAATTATAAATCAGGAAACAAAGATTTTTACAATAATGATATTAATTTAAATGATAGGATACTGATAATTGTTATTCAAAAATTTAGTAAATTAAGTATTTCATAATGTGACTTATTAAAAACTTTTAAACTGCATTAAGCATTGTTTACAAATCCAGGTTTATTTATAATATTCCTTTTTTCTGTTTTTTGACGTCACTGACTTGTTTATTTACAATTTTAATAAACATTTTTTTAAAGAGACCATTATCAATCAGGATTTAAAGTTTTAAAACTTATTACCTTTTTGCAATAAAGTTCTTCATATCTACTATATTATATTATATTATCACCTATAGTGTAAGTTTCAAGAGCCATCAAAGCAAAATAAATGTTGTGTAAAGGTGTATTTAACAACGCATGCGCATTTGCTAGCTTGAAAGCGTAATCCGGTTCAGATAACCAGAAGAAAAAGTACATAAACCTTGTTAACCTACGTTAAAGTTATATGTTTTTCAGAATATTTTTAAAAACTAACATTCAATATTGCCAGATATTTTCTGCTGTAAGTTCTAGCTCCCGCCAGAGAATTTAAACCTCTCAAAAAATTACGGAACCTACATCATACGCAAGTCTAAAATTTGCATAGTTATGATACTTGTGTATTTGAAAATATTTATAAGCAACCAGGCCATTAACAAAGTATTACATACTTATATAAATTTCAGCGTTCCTACGATAATGTCAATGTCAGTCTACTATGCCGTAGATTCTAGAGTTTTAACGCTGGCGGAAGCTAGTACCTACAAAAAGTGTTTGGCAATAAAGAAGGTGAAGAAGGTTTCTATGTACCTTTTGTACTTGTCTGCGAAAGGACCACGCAGTTTGAATGCGCATGCAATCTTAACTACATATACTATCTTTACACAAAATATTAGTTTTGAAGAAATGACTAAGTTTGCTGGACCTCTGCAACCTTGGACTACTAAACAATTTAGTGTAATGTCAAATGAATCTATAAATAAAAGTATTTTCAAGTTTTTACGGATACCTGCATAAATGTTATGTAATAGTTGAATTGAAATATTATTCAATTTGAATAAAAAATGTATGTTATTTCTTTTAAACTTATTAAAAAAGCATCAGGGTTTTTAATTAAATCATGTTTATGCAATCGGACACTTAAATGGTATATGTCAATGGGAAAATATCTAAACCGACTATAATCAACAAATTGATACCACAAGGATCAATCATCATTCCGATAATAAGTGTTTTGTAAGTTATAAACGTATTATCCGATTTCCTGCAATTTGTAGATGTATATCTTTCGTTTGAAAAGTAAGTCATTTGAGTCAAATACAACTAGGGAATGCAACCAGAGGCCCAAAAACAATGTAATAAAGAAATAAAGCAAAAACAGTGTTGAATTATATACAAAACATTAAAAACTGTCAAAAATTCCTATATCACTAATAGCAAGTTTAATGAATAAGATAAAAAACATGAGTAATATAAAAAAGGTGGAAAGCCGTTGTAGGACGCATGCGAGATGTAAAACATCAAAATCGATTTTTAAGGAAAGGTGTGCAATTTTCTACTCTATATTGTCACTCTCAGTTACAATATTTTTTGTTATTGCCAAGCTTACCATTTTTAGTCATAACCAGGTGACAATAGTAACCATCGTCCTAAAGCTCTATTACATGTTATACATTATATATTGTTGTTTTGCGAGAAATAGAGCAAATTGCTGATCAATCAAAATCTCACAATCTCGCATAAAGGCCGCCTAACTAGTCAGTTAGAGTTCAATAAAAAAGAGTTGGCCTCTGGTTCCCCGATTTTTGGTTATATGGTGGCACTTAACGTGTTAGACTGTAACTTATTCTATAACAATACCGGACTTAGAGAATTAGCACCTGAAATATAGAAGTCAAAAACCAAACCAGAAATAGACTAATCAAATCAAATAAAACCTATGAAGGAATAGCAAAAAATCTGTGTAACTAGTATATGGCCTAAAGAGTGAATTCAATTTATTTTTGTAAAAGTAAATGTATGAACTATCAACTATTACCATCAATGCCACGTGCAAGTGAAGTACTACTACATATCATTAATAGCTTAATTTTATTTAAACAAATACTGCAAGAACAGACTGGATTTGCTAAACACGTGTGAGCATATATAAAATATTTGCCTGATACTGATTGAAAAAAAACTAGAAAACGGCTTAAACCTTCTTAGACTTTATCAATTATACAAAAGCATTTAACCGAATTTGAACAAACTAACTGAATTTTTATACACTATATCAATAAACAAAAATGAAAATAATGGTGGTAAATTGCAAGGATAATAATTTTGCTGGTCTTCATTACATGGGCAATCGTGAAACAAACTCACAGTTTGTATATATGGATTACTAAATACAAATACAGGTGAATTCGGAAATAAAATCTTAACGCAATGTAAGAAATAGCTGTTACTGAAACTTATTTCATACTTATATTATTTGTCTAGTGGAATCTCTAATATTTATATAAAACCTGAATCAGATTTGTATGCTCATTACTTTAACAGCTCTTCTTTCAAACGTAGAACACCCGATATTGAGCTATCTGAAAATTGTAGAGATAACTCAAATATAATATAATGGCAATATCTATTTTTTTCTTAAAGTAAGCAAAATCAGTCTTTCAATGACGAACCTGGACGAGAGAGCCGATGCCGAACTCCAAACCCAGAGGAATAATTAAATGACTTATGTATGCTAAACCTGATTTTTTTGATATAACAAAATTACATACCGGGTGACAACTGAAATAGCTACGGACCTTTTTTTACTTATAAATATTATCTGATATTTTTGACGGAATTTATAATTTTAATGAAACACCCTCTAAATTTTTGCAAATTTTTATTTGTTATATAAATTCCAATTTTTAGAAGTTTTAATAACATAACTTTGATTTTTAAAAGATTTTTTATATCATAAACAATTTATACCGTACTTAAAACTTGTTAAAAACAGATATTTTTATGTTTTTTTATAGAAAAATCTACTTTTCATGGTACCATGGTACCAAGTACTTTGACGAAAGTCAGTTATAACCTAAATACTAATTATGTCATTTATAAAAGCGCACAAATCACTAAATTTCGAATATTGTGACAAAGTGATAAAATTTCTGAAAATTAGTATTTATATTCAAACTGAAACCGATCTAACAAACCAAAATTTGCAAAAATATACCCGTATTTACATTTAAATTAAGAAAATTTATTATGTTTTTGGTTAAGCCGAAAGTAATGTGTTGGAATGTATTTTTAGCGATAGATTTGACTCAGATGATGTATTGTATGTAGCCCATAAAAATTTCATTAAACATTATTTATAAATAAAATGTATGTAGGCCTATAGCACATTCAGTTGTCACCCGGTATATTAATGATTCAACTATTAAAATACAATACAATATCATATGCGTAACGTTTGCAAATTAAATTTGTTTGTATATTGAAGTATAAGCAATAATGTTAGACACGTTTGTCTTGTGATTTGATTACGCATTTTAACACTCATTTGAATGAGCAAAACTTGCCATTTTACAACGAAAGTACAAAAATACAGTTTTGTCAAATTGTTTAAAACCCATTCTTTTTAATATAATATATAATATGTAAAAATTATTAAATTGACATTAGTTCACATCTCTCAAAAAATCAGTTCGTTTATTCAATGAATTTTATTTAAATTGAAAATTAATTAAAGCCTATTGAAATAAAAATCTAAATGGGTGGCATTCACTGATTTTAAT